>KN481681.1:0-24308 GCA_000787095.1 Periophthalmodon schlosseri
ATAGAGAGATAGAGAGATAGATAGATATATAGATTAATACCTCAACTGCATATTAGCACATTTCTAATGGATTGCATTTTGTATTGGTTATATTGGTATTGGCCCAATATTTAAAATCAAGCCAAGATTTAGCACTGAAAGTCAATTTTGAACTTTACTACAGCCTAAAGAAGACATATTGTGCTTGTGTCTGCTATATAGTTATAATCTATGACACTTATGGATCATTTTGTTATAATTTGGACATTTTGAATCACAATATAAACGACTTAACAGAAGAAACAAGTTTCCATAAATGTCATCACAACAAAGAGCTGTGCATCTGTCGGCCACTCCGATGAATGGCTGCATCACCCTAGCAAGTAGCGGATTTATTTTTTCATTTGTGCCAAAATGACCGATACTAAAATTGGAGAATGAAGTAAGTTGATTGGCAATATGCTCAAACATGCACGAATCACTCCAAAAACAACTTTGAGGGCGTAAATGAGTAGGGGCTAGAACATGGTTAAAAGTTTTGAAAAGTTGCTTTTGCTTTTTTTTTTTTTTTATTTTTTTGAATAGGTCTGCTTTAATAAACATTTGTGGCCGTTTGGTTTGCTATGGATTTTAAAAGCTTAACACTGCCCAGCAAGACAAATCAAAAAGTCCATATTGAACTATCCCTAAAATGCATGGCAAAGAATCTGCTCTCTGGATAGCAAAAAATCTAGTAATATATTTATTTTTGTCACTATCATCCTTTACTTATGAACAGATTGAACGGGTTAAGCCCCAGCCAATGAAAGCTCCACTGTGCAGCTTTACAGAGATGGGTAGAGTACCCAAAAACTGTATTTACAAGTAACATTACTTCAAAATTATATTGTTAAATTGAATGTATTTGAAAAGGATAGTGAAGGATAGTAAGACCAGTAATGAAGAAAAATACAAAACAAACTAAATTATATCTGAAGGAGCGGTGCAGGAAACACAAATGTTCAAATCATTTCATATTGTCAACTTGTAGACTTACTCGCAGCGGGAAAAGTAACTAGAACTTTTACTCAAGTAAGAGTACTGTTACTACTACTTAAAAAAAAAAAAAAAGTCAAGTAAATGTAACTGAGTGGTTTACTTTTCACAGTAATGTAAATGTAATGTGAATACTACTGCCACCTCTTCAGCTTTAGCCCAGGAACAGAGCTGCTGCACCCACATGACTCAATTTGTGAATCAGCGGTAATGAATGCCGCTTTCGGTCTTTAAATGAAATCGTAGACAATGATTTAGCTTAAAACCAATCCGATTAAACGTTAGTGACCCTGAGTATAGACTGTGTAGAATTCACCTTAACTCTGTGATATCTGGACATCTGGTTTACTTTTCACCTTCATATATTATCAAAAAGGGTTCCTGGAGATGTTTATTACAAAGCCATGTACTTATAACATTTCCTGATGTTGTGTCACATCCCCGTCTTGGCTGCCCCGTTGTGGCTGTGTATTTCATTATTTTGCTTTGTGCAGGTGGAGCTGGGGAGTGGCTCAGACCTACGCCCCGACATTTCCACACTTCATTAAACTACCTTGAAGCATTACTTAATTTTCTAAATGAATACTAATTTAATTGGCAAATGTTTTGTGTATTTCTGGGTCATAGGTTAGAGCCAGGTTATGACAGATGATATAGTGAAACTGATGAAATAGTGAAAACACGATGTGCTCCAAATCATGCGCAGATGTTGTACCCTGTTAGCTGCTATATCACTCATGTCAATGTAATAAACACACAAAAAAACATGGATTTAACTTTTATTTTCTACAATCGATATTTCTAAGTGGTCAGTTAACATTAAGCAAACGTTAAGAGGGTTTAGCAAAAAGCATTTGGCATAATTTCTACTCTATAGTTTCTACTAATGAGGAGACTATAATGCTAATGACAATACACAAATGCACTGTTTTTGAATCATTATGAGACTGTGGTTGAGTCATTCAAATAAAAAAAAAAAAATAATAATACATTGATAGCTTAATTAATGTCCGGCTTGATTAGCTGCTAGCCCGTTTAGCTGCAGAAATCCACTTTTACCCTCAATCTGGAGCAATAATCCACGATCTCTGAAACTCCCATGAAGTTTGTTCATTACAGCCAGCTCTGGTAGTTTCTATGGGAATTCTCAGACGCGACCACTAATATGGGGTTGTGAAGTGCGTGCTGGGATTGCGTGACGGCAACTGCGGGCGCTCTATAAGACAGAGATTGAGGGTTAGCGCTTACAGAGGAAGACGAGGAGGAGGTGGGGGGGTCGGAGAGGGTGCGATGTCTCCCCTCGTAGTGCAGTGTCAGCAGACCGGTGAGTGACGGGTGAAGAGCGCGCTGCCTCGTGTGGTCGGACGGGGGGTAGTTACGGCGCAGCTGTCAGAGGAGATGAAGAAACGAAGGTCCGGTTTGCCTCGTTTCTCCGACCACACAAGCCGGACTCGCTCCAAATGGTCAGTCTGGTTATAAATGAGACCCGGCTAATGCGCTGGTGCGTTCTGGATGAGGCGATGTAAACAAACATATAAAACATATAAAAAATGGTTTGGTTTGATACTACGGAACAAGGATGGCATTCTGTTAGTGTTGCCATGATACTAAAATTTAAACTTGATTTCGATACTAACGAATAGAGCCACTCGATGCTGATTCCAATACCACACTCGCAGTGGAAGCGGCGTTAAAAGAAAACAAAGCCCTTAAAGAGGAGAATCGATGCTGATTCCAATACCACAATGATAATTAAAAACTCTTTCTTTAGGTAACAGAATGTAATTTACAACATTAAATTGTAGTACTTTCTTTTATATTCCCATGTGGCCTATATCTGTGTAATCCCTCAGTCGTCCACATGATGTAAACATGTATTAAACAAAGTTGGTTATTGTTAATTGTTAAATATGAATTACATTTACACAATTTGTACATTTTCAAAGCATAAAACTGTCCCAGGAAGAACGTAAGCAGCATAGATGTCTGCGTAATCCCTAAATCGTCCAGGTAGGTTCCATAGCAAAAGAAAATGTAGCTGTGTCAACTGGACAAAGGTTTGGAGTGAAGATGTTCCTGAACTGAAGAAGCCACTTGGACAGAATTAAGCATGCTAACTGTGCACTTCCTGGTTCTCGGACAATAAAACAGTTTGCACTTAGATGCAGATAGTACACAGTGGACTTATTTTGACCTCAAGAGCTGCGTATACAATACATCTGTACTGCGGCAAATTTTACTCAAATACGTAGAAAGTTTTTTTTTTTTTTTTTTTTTTTTTTTTTTTACAAATTTCAAAGTAGTAGTTTGACTTGCACACATGAAGAAATGAATTAAAATCTTGTCTTGACCATAACAACATAAACCCATGACATCTTTACTGCTTGACAAAAAGTTTGTCTCCAGAATGTATGTCTGATGCCCTCCCACTCAATCAATCAATTCTTTCATTACAATATAGACTAGATTGTGAAATTTGCTGGAGTTGTACAATATTAATTAAATTTGTTTGTGTTTTCAAGTGTTGCCTTAACGAACCAACAAACCCTTTTGCTCACTTCAGAATTCCATCGCTTGATTGAAAAACTGCTAATGAATATAGTACATCTACATTTCTCAAGTACACTTTCAAGGATGCTAGGTTCAATAATGAAGTTTCTCATGAGTCCTCCAAAACTCAAACATAAAATTATCTTCCTCATTTTGTAGATTGCATCACTGGATTCTGGCTTTAGATAAACATTGCAGCATCGCAGTATGTCCTTTGCTAAATCTGCAGAGGAGTGGGACTGGAAAGAAAATCAAAACAATATATTCAGGTGATGTAAACAGTGGAAATCTGCAATGAAATTAAGAAAATATGATACAAGCTACACAACGGCCTCTTGTAAACAGTCATGTCCCAAGATGTCGATAAAATGTTAGCCAAATGTCCTTGAGAAATAAGTTCTGTTTAAGGAAAGAAACTCCATGAAAATTTTACGTTTTAAAGGTTATTTTGGTCAGTCCCTAAAGAATTCTCAACATCAAATATTAAAACAAAACTAGTTAATATTTGATACATTCTCATGATTAATGTTTTGGTTTGACAGAGGTGGGTATAGAAGCAAAACAAATGTACTCAAATAAAAGTAACATTACTTCAAAATTATATTACTCAAAGGTACAGAGCAGTACTAGATGTTACTCAACTAAGAGTAAAACAATATTTGGGGAAACTACTACTCAAGTAAGAGTAACTGTCTAGTAACATCTGACTCATAGTGTTAGTTAAGTATAGACCACAGAAAAAAAGAAATCATATCTGAAGGAGAAGTGGAAGAAACACAAATGTCCAAATAATTTCATATCATCAACAGAAAGCTTTTGTCCCATTTAGACTTCACAGTGTGGAGAACAGCCAAAACTCCAACTCAAGTTGAAGTACTCTTGCTTCACACAAATTCTTACTCGAGTAGGAATAAAAGGAGGTAGGTATCTGTACTTTCTACTCCACTACATTTTTAAATTTGACTGGAAAGTAAAAGTATTTTTTATTATTGTTTGAGACCTGTTTGAGAGTTTATTTTAAACACGTTCATAATCTGAGCAAAACAAAAACATACGAAGAAAAAAAATCAATTCAATTGTTTCTGCTGAACAAAATTCAGCACAAATATTTATCAAAATCACTACATTTCAAGCTTTTTCTCAAAATATGCATGATATACTTTTACTTTTTACTCTTACATTACTCATACATACTATTACAGTATATTTTTAAAGGCGTACTTTAATAGTTTTACTTAAGTATATTTTTTGATGTGATACTTTTATTTTTACTTGAGTATTTTTTTTTTTTTTGCTACGGTATCTGTACTTCTACTTAAGTAACAAAATTGAGTACATCTTCCACCACTGCTCATATGTATCTAAGTCATTTTCATTTGTCAAAATCAACTTGAAAACTTTTGTCCCATTTAGACTTCACAGTGTGGAGAATAACCAAAACTCTAACTCAAGTTGAAGTACTCTTGCTTCACACAAAAGATTACTCAAGTAGGAATAAAAGAGTGCAGTCTGAAAACTACTCAGAGAAGTACTCAGAGAAATGTCTTTAAGGGGGTATTATGCAACATTGACTACTATGTTATAATGTTTTCCCTCAAAAATATGCCTGAAAAGGGTTTATATGTCATCCATGCATGTTTGAGTAATCTAGCGATCTCTCTCAGGCCCTATTCAAATCTTCTTACAGTTAGCAGTACGATTCTGTCCAAAGCTCAGGCAATAAGTCTACATCATAAATATACAACAGCATGATACAAAATAAGTCCACGTCATAAATATACAACAGCATGATACAAAACATTACACTACAACTTCACAAACCTGATGCGATGTGCAGTAGTTCCATTAGTGGGATGCATGCCGATTGTGTTGTGATAGCGCTCTGAAGGGGGAGTGACTTAGCGCAGGGAGCGAAGAGAGGGAGGGCTCAGAGTCAAAACTGAAACATATTAATTGTTATGTTAATGTTAATATGTTGTTTTCGGTGACTATAGCATTTTCTAAACAACACAAGGTAACACGGTGAACTAAATGTGTTATGTGTTGGCAGTTAATACACCACAAAAGTGTAATAACCTCCCTTTAAAAAGTTTCTCAAATAAACGGAACTGAGTAAACCTAACCCAGTGCTACCCACCCCTGCACTTCGACAATTAAACTCTTCTTCCTTCCACACCCTTCCCCGTCTAAGCCGCGGTCTTCCACACCCCATTGTACCATTTCTGCCGCAACAATCCCGAGCTTCAAACTGTCATCCTTGACCTTCTCACCAGGTTAGCTCTCCACTTAGCGTCACGCGGAGTGGCAGCCACGCACCAATGAACAATCTCTGTCTCAAACCAGTGCTTAAGGCGGGCCAAGATCCCCATAGGATTTCCGCGCCAACGTGACAGGCAAAGATGTTTCGGAGACAAGGGTTTAAAAAGGGGGGCCTTGATAAAAATATGCTCGCTTGACGTTGGGGTGGACAGTTCGCTCCGAAAGGTTCTACTTCATTTAACTGACAGCTAACAAGAGCCAGAGAGGAGGCCATTTATTAGCATTAGCGCTCCCGTGTCTAGCTCATTATCTGCTGCAGAACTCCCTGGAAAGGTATAACGCGCAAGTCTCACTGAAACCTGTTAGCGCTTCATGTTGCTAGGGTTCCCGTGGTGTACAAAAGTAATGAGTACGGACCAAAATACTTACCGGGTAAAATGGGAAATACGAAGTCAATTGTTAAGGCTTTTTCATGACAACGTGCCACGATTTTTTGAAGGAGATAGGTTGGAATGACTTTTGGATTTGCGCAATCCCAAACTAGAAGCTCGAGATAGAACATTTGACATCCAATTTGTCATTTATACAAATTGGGGATGATCATGGTACATTTTTGGAATAATTTGGCTTGCTTCCGTAATCACCATAAAAATATATCGTGTACTTGTCTTCATCTTACCTCATATTTTGCATTCTGTGACACCACCTAATTTCATGTCCTCTTTTTCTACATACATAAATCTCATCTTTTCTTAAGGCAATAGAATGTGATTTTCAACATTAAATCATGGTACTTTCTTTTCTATTCCCATGTGGCCTTATATCTGTGTAATCCCTAAGTCGTCTTATACTTGTTCTGATACAGCTCAAGATCATTCTAAAGCTATTCAGGAAACATCTTGTGAATGTGACTTTTTTAGTATTGATACCGGCTCAAATGAGTATCTAGTTTCGATACTCGTTTTAGTATCAATTGACAATTGTACATACTATAGTTTTTTGGTTCAAATGGTGACTTTTTCTACATTATTTATTTTTATTTTCTTCTGCATTATAATTATTTTTCTACATACATAAATCTCATCTTTGTTTTTTCTATAATCCCCCTGTTTGCTGTTAGCTCTAACCACAGCTTCCTCATATATTCACCTTATATTCACCATCCTTCCTCTAACTGTAATTGTGAAAACTCATTATTCTAACACCGTGTCCTCGTACAAAATTCACATCATGTATCCACTGAATAAGTTCACTTATATTGACCCGTCCAGGAGTGTCCTGTTTTGAATAGTTGCACACACAGCCTGGTGCACAAATGAATGTTCTGTGCTATTCATTTTAATGAGGCAGCAAAATAAAAATATGACTTTTGACATAAGGTTGCCATTCATGTTACACTTGGCAACGAGTAACATAGTAACATGGAGTGTCTAACTTCCCGCTGTATTTTATAAAGTTCACTAACTAATGTAAGATTATGCTGTGGTTGGTGAAACTAAACAAAAATGACATTGTCAAACTGTTGAGGCCTGTTCAATTTTTTGTTGCCATTTGTCCAGTGCAATGTTAGATTTCAGAAGTGTTTGGTTGTTAGCACGTATGCTAATTTTCATCAATAAACTAATGTGATACACTGCTACATGCCGCAATGTTTCTAATGAAACTCTGGTGTTAGTCATGTGGTCAAGTGGTTCTCAGACATAGTTTGCAATGTTTGCTAGCTAGCGCTAAGTGTCCCATTAAAAATACATTGTAGAATAACATATGGAATGGTACCAGTGTTTAGAATGTAGTTCTGCTAAGAAACACTGGATCTACAGCACATTCAACAGACATTTTAAATGTCTTAAACTGGGGCTCTGATATCACTCACATGAAGTGGTGGAACGTATCAAACTAAAAGTAGTAAAGTACTGTACTTCAGTACAAATTTGAAGTATCTGTACTTTACTTAAGTAAGTGGATACTTTTAACTTTTACTTTACTACATTTGAGAGAAGGTATCGGTACTTTCTGCTCCACTACATTTTTTAATTGGCCTGGAAAGTAAAAGTATTTTTTATTATTGTTTGAGACCTGCTAAAAAGGGGGTTTATTTTTAACATGTTCATAATTTGAGCAAACAAAAACACAGAAAAACAGCTAGAAAAAAAATGATTCAACTGTTTCTCCTGAACAAAATGCAGCACAAATTTTTTATCAAAATCACTACATTTGAAGCTTTATTAGATCTCACAATATGCATGATATACTTTTACTTTTTACTCTTAGAGTACATTTTTAAAGGTGTACTTTTATACTTTTACTTAAGTAGATTTTTTGATGTGATGTTTATTTTTACTTGAGTATTTATTTATTTATTTATTTTTTTTTGCTACAGTATCTGTACTTTTACTTAAGTAGCAAAATTGAGTACTTCTTCCTCCACTGCTCCTATGTATCTAAGTAATTTTCATTTGTCAAAACCAACTTGACCTTTTACATATTTCATGATAGTCTGTGGTTAATTCCATTTTCTTTAATTAAATTACATTATGCTCCACTTCAGACTTTTAGAATGTATTTGTTAACACACTCTTAAAGGGTCTATATTGTGAGGACAGTTGAGCAAAACTGCCATAATATTTAGTTTTGAATTGTTAATTGCTAAGGCAACAATCGTAAATTTTTATTATTCTGAAACCCATGAATGTGATTGTCTTGTGAGGTGATTGGTTGATAGACTAGTCATTGACCAACAGCAACAGACAAGTTAAATCAGGTTTGCATGGACTTCAAATGAGAAGAAGGATTACCCATCTACCCCGCTTGTAGCTGGTGTACATTAAATACCATTGTGATGACTCCTAACGTTTCACAAAGTTTAGAATTCCCACTATGCATGAACATCGTCTTGCCAGCCCTAACCTCTCCTTTTGAACAACAAATTCAATCCCACAGCACAATGCCCCATGCCGACAGACTAGCACTGTTCCCTAGCCAAGACAGTCCCTCTCTTCACTCACTTGGCTACTCCTGCTCCGGGTGTCCAAACTCTACGAGGCTTTGCTGGACTGAAACAGGAAAGTCTACAAGGATGTTTGGCAGCGCGAGTCGTGTCTCTCTCTGCGGTGTGCGTTTGAAGTAGCTCCTGATGTGCGTTTATTTATGCAGACAGCAGAGAGGCACGCTGACCCAGATCTGGCAGACTTGAAAGCGGTTTGCTCATCGCCAAGTTAAACAGAGGGCAAAAGTACAACACGGAGGGCACGGTTGTTACGGCTATACGAAGTTTCTACAAGGCTTATACTCTTAGTCTGAATGCACACAAGGTCCACACTCTTCTCTACTCAGGGCACTATTTAGGGGTCACAACATTTTTTTTGGTATCCGCGTGTCCAGTAGTGCACTCAAAATACTCAAAAAAGTAATGTGCGGCGACGGTCACTAGACGTGTCAATATAGATCACAATGCATTGTGAGAGACGGAAAAACGGGAAAAAACAGCGGACAGAGACAGGTCTTTAACTGGACACGGCACAACTGAATGAAAGCAAATAGAAGCGCTGGTTTATCACACTGCTGACCCGTGAAAATGATTAAAACATAAATATATAAATAAATAAACTGTTGTGGTGTAAAGTTGCTAGCGTTAGCCATTAACCTTAGCTCGAGCTGTTACAAGAGTGATAATTTCCTCATCAGAGACAAAAAACTCGATAATCCAGTCCTTTTATGAGAGAACCAGCTTGACAAAAACTTGTATAATTTTTATTAGTCCATAAATGCTTGTGTGCCAATCCAATCTGATCATTATTTATTACAGAAAAACACTTTCTCATTTGGAGGTGTTGGACCCTATATCGGTCAGAAATCGTAGTGGCACATGACTCAGTGGCAAATAGTGGTTCAATCGCTGCTCTAAGTCTTCATCCATCTTGTCTAATATATGTGTTTAGTGTGGGTGTAAGTGGGACAGGCTGTTACGCCAGAATGATAGCCACATCTCCATCAATCAGCCCCAGGACAGCTGTGACTGTAGCATCATCAGCCGAAATGTACACTGCAAAGCGACCTTGTGAGTGCATACAAAATTAATGCGATCAATACGAGCGTTCATGGTCCCGTTAAGGTGATTTTCAACAAAAAAAGATGAGTGTGACTAACTGAAAAACTGTTGGCTGATTCTTGCTAGCGTGTGACTTTAATGCTATTTGAAAGGGACTTGTCTAACAGCCCAAATCAGTTCATCTGCCTTAATTCCAGCTTAGTCAGTTCTTTCTGGTCAGATTGTGTTAAAACAAAGCTCAGATTGAAGTTGAACTTGAGTAACGGAGTGCCAGACAGAGCAGTGCCACAGTTAGCTTTACCTCTCCTCCCCGGGAATATTATTTTCTAGGTCAGTTACAGGTTATAGTCGTCCAGTGAGATTCATCTGGTCTTCCGTTAGTTTATTTTAATTGGTTCTTGTTCCAGACACAGGTTAAGGTCTTCTGGAAGATACTTACTATGAAAACTTTTGGGATTGAGGATGCCATGTAAGGATACAAGAATGGGAGCATTGTTTCATCTGCACCGTGCTGTGATGAACGAGCAGTGAACTGGGTCAATCCAAGTTGGGGAAATAGTTTGACTAATTTATGTCTGCGAAACGGATTTGGGATATTTTTAATTCATCACAATGGGAAAAGTAATTTATAGCTTTGCCTTTCTAGATCACTGGTGCAGTGCCTACGAGCTATGGCTCCTAATATTATGTGCGTCTAATGATCGTGGATTAGATACATTACCCTTTGTAGAAATATTATCAATTGTAAACATATTTATAAATGGGGTATATTTAAAGTATTTTTGCTAAATTCAACATGGAAGCCTTTGCAGCCTTGAAATTGTTATTAATTTCAACGACATTCAAGCTACAACTTAAAAAAAAAACAAAAAACTTTGATATCTATGTATTTGTTTTATCATCCGCAAACCAGTAAGTACACTGTTAGCATGCTAGTTGTTGTTACCATTCCCGTGATGGCAAAACTCTGCTCTGGCCTCTGAAAGTGCCTATAAACTCATTGCGGTGAATATTTTCAGTGCTAGATTAGGAAAGTGAGGAATTAAAAAAAAAAGCCAAATCTTAGAAATCTTACACTTTTGTTAAAGCCCTATTATGTAACATTCCAGTAATTTGAGAACTCTTTCAGGGGAAATGTTTCTATGCAAACAACGTGGATCAATGAGCCTGTGTATTGCGATGATGATAAGGAATTAAAATGTGATCTAGCAACTTACTAGAGACAAATATTTGACCACATGACCCAGTTCAATCATTTTAAAATCCTCAGCATTGACTGATGAAATGTAATACCATTTGAGGATTATATGAAACAGTGTGCATCAGTCATTATTTATGTGTAATGTGAATGGAGCATATGTTTATGGTGGTCTCTTCCTATAGGATGCACCTGTGCGTGTGCCATGGGTGCATATGGGACTTAAATGTAATTAAATTGGTCACAGCCCACCCATAATAGGGCTCTGGCTGAACAACATGCTTCTTAATGATCCTAATGAGAGAGTCTGGTCACAATTAGACCACAGTAACACACGATGAGAGGATGGGCCAAATCTACATAAAACGCAAGGAAAGAGCCGAGTCAAGTTCAGTCTAAAGTCAAAGGCTTTATTTTTTTTATGTATTTTAGTCTGAGGAGGCCTGCTACCTTCTTGTCTCTATGGAAGTAATTGCTTTGCCTGGAATGTTCCACACTATGGCACCAAACTTAAATATCTCTTGCATTTAATCAGGCACTTAACATGGCCTAGTGGTATTACTTGCTTGTCTCCACGGAGGTAGATATGTGTAATGCCATTTTGTGGATCACTGCATGCAAATCAATAGCATCTCCATGGAGACAAGCAGGTGGTGGAACCTGGATTGTTGAAAAAAAAAGTTAAATATGTAAATATTTTGAGGCCTGACACTATTTGGAGTGAAAAAAAGTAAAGGTGTTCCTATAGAATCTGTATTTTTTGGGAAGGAGTATTGAACACAATTGTACATGTTTAATCTATCACTGGAATTTGTTGAAAGTTTAAGTTTAAAAAAATCCTCCAGGACATTAGCAAACCCATGTATTCAGCAAAATGAAGATGTCACCCTTTGAATATTTACACCTATAAGCCCTAAATCTCTTGCCAATATATTGATTTCTTGGTGGGATATTGCGTACCAGGACATACAGGCTTTAGTGTCACTGGCCCACCCACACTAATGAGCCTATAGCCTCAACCATCGGATCTGCTATCAACAATCCAATGCATGTCCGTCAATGAGATTTAAGACTTCGGAATCGACCAGGAGATTCATTGCAGAAACCCACCGCAACCCACCAGTGTTGCCTTGCTCCATGAGGCAGGCGAATTGAACAAATGTACTTCATAATTTATAGATGGGAGCAAACAGGAGCAGCTGGTTTCCAACTCTGAGATATTTCCACTTTTAACTGAAATTTGATCTCTCAGATACAACTTGGTAAAACAGCTCTCTACGTGGACTTGCTCAGATAAGATCTAAAGTGAGGGTATTATGCAAAATTGACTTTTTGGAGCATTCTACCATGTTACGATCAAACCCTCATCAAAAATATGCCAGAAGTGGTTTTGTATGTCATCCATGCATGTTTGAGTAATCGATCGAACCATTTTTACGGTTAGCTATACGAGCCTCTACGATGCTCAGTCCACCCATGCTCCCACACGACAATTTTCCATAAATATACATGATACAAAACAATATACTACAACGTCACAAACCTGATGTGCCGATGTGCAGTAGGCACAGAGTTCTGAAGGGGGATAACTTAGCATGAGGAGCAACAAGAGGGGAGAGTGAAAAACAAAACTGAAACTAAATAAACATTTTAATATGTTTTTTGACAAATACAGCATTTCAGAACAATAAAAGGTGATCTAAATATCTTATGTATGTATGTGTTAGCAGTTAATACGTCATGTTATATTGTTCCTCACCAAAAACATACCTGGAGTTGTATTTTGATTCATTCACATTTGTCCATTAATCCAAAGTCGTCTTCTCTGAGCAATGAAAAATGCCCAGTTTTGATTTTGCCCAAAATGTTGCATCACAGATAAAAATTAAAACTTTGTCTGTGCAGTTTTTAAGCCCATAAACCATCACGGGACATATTCTGTGGTCAAACTGTGTCCACAACAAACATTTAGCATAGCATCCAAGTGTTTATTTATTTATTTTTTCTCTGCATTGTTAATTCCTGTTACCTAAATATCTCACTGGAAATGGAGGTGTAGTTTATAAAGTTTTCCCAAATGTATATATTATTTTAAATTAGAAAATGTGAAATACTTATTCCAAGATGACCAAAAGCAAAAGAGAATTAAAGTCACAAGAATGCAGAATATGTTTAGCATAATGTTAAGCAGATTTTTGGGGGGACTGCAAATTGGTAGCTTTGAAAGATAAAGTTTATAGTAAAAAATAATAATAAAATCTGTCAACTGGACAAAACATTGTAATAGTAAAGACATTTCGCTGCTCATCCAAGCCGCTTCTTCAGTTCTGGTCAGATTACTGCCGGACACTGCCTTATATCTGTCTGAAGGGAGGAGCTAACTACACTGAAACTAAAAACACCTATTGTTTAGAGTTTCTGTTTGTAGGCTAGGTCTATTGAGCTACACTAAGAACTTAGCATAATCATTCAAGCCCCTAAAAGTTGCTTTAACACCTATTAGCGTCCTGGCTAGCCCTATTGTTTCTTTGTTTTGGTTTGGGTCTGAGGATGGAATTTTGGATGGGAGATAGATGATGTCTAAGGCCCCCATTCCTGTTCAAGGAAGGATTGTCTTCCCTAACAAAAATTGCTTCTTTAACTCCCCTTTCAAACCATTTCTTCTCTTTAGCTAATATCTGTATCTCACTATCATCAAAGGAGTGGTTCGTCGCTTTAAAGACAAAGCCAAAGACAATCCTTCCTTGAACAGGAATGGAGGCCTTAGACATCCATCTCCCATCTATAACTCCATCCTCAGACCCAAACCAAAACAAAGAAAACAACAGGGCTAGCCAGGATGCTAATAGGTGTGAAAGCAAACATTAGGGGCTTGAATGATTATGCTAAGTAGGACTCAGGCACATTGCACACTTAGTGTAGCTCAATAGATCTAGCCTACATAGAAGAAAATAAAACATTTAAACTTGGGTTGTTGAACTTCAAATAGAATTGTCAGAACAGTGTTTTTTAATAGAGGATTTTGTATTGGGTAGCACAGGGAGAAGATGGTTCACTGCACAGAAAAACTGCAAATGGAGATGTTGTTCAAGCAATATCCAGGATCGTATTGTAAAGGTAGTCAAATGGTCAATAAAAACAAACTGCCAACCAGTCTCATAGGAAAATGTATAGATTTAACAATATAATGCTCTGTAAATGTGTCTGTTGCAAGCACCTCAAATAGACAACCATGCAAACTGAATAATGAATATAGGTCATTTCAGTCTCTATGCATATGTTTACTGTCCCATGTTCAGCCTATTTGCATCTGGACACATTTGAAGTCATCTACAAAACACCTCACATTCTAACCTGACCATAGTTTAAATGTAAATGCTGATGGATATTTGTATAGATACAGTTTTGAGGTCAGACTTCTATGGAATAATAATTTGGTTTGTGATTAAAATCTCTGTAATTACTGGGCCAATCCACAAAATAGCTATACTGGTAATAGTGGTGGAACGTAACAAAGTAAAAGTAGTAAAGTACTGTACTTAAGTAAAGTAGAGATACCTAAAATTTGGATACTTTTTAGTTTTACTTCACTACTTTTACTTAAGAGGAGGTATCGGTACGTTCTACTCCACTACATTTTTGAACTGTGCTGAAAAGTAAAAATACTTTTTATTATAGTTTGAGACCTGCTGAAAAGGCTGAGGGTTTATTTTTTACACGTTCATAGTTTGAGCAAACAAAATTATAGAAATAAATTATAATATAATAATATGCAAACATTTGACCTCAAAATCTGTACGAAATTACTTTTTACTCTTTTACACATTTTTGCAGGGGTACTTTAATACTTTTACTTAAGTAGATTTTTTGTGATACTTTTGCTTTCACTTGATTATTTTATTTTATTTTATTTTTTATTTTTTTGCTTTGATATCTGTACTTTTACTTAAGTAACTAAACTGAGTACTTCTTCCACCACTGCATATTGCTTGATCACTTCCTATTTGAAACGAGTTAGCTCTGTCCATTTATATATACAGTCTATGCAGTCAACCCACCTCATCCCCAGTGTCTGTTTACACTGGTGTATGAATGTGTGTGTGAACGCGTGGGTGAAGAATGGGTGAAGTGGTTCCTTGATGTAAAGTGCTTTGAGTGCCTTGAAGGGGAAAAGCACCATTTACCATTGAATTACCTTTCAAAAACATGTTTAACCTCAAGTTGTATCAAACCTGTGAATAATGTAGTAATAATCCAGCATAATATAGGATTACCAGTGTGTGTATATCTCTACAACTGCTGTTCACCGCTAACGGCAACTGACCTAGCTACTGACCTCAACCTCGTGCACGTTCCACCTTCTGTCACACTTGTTAGCGTTAAAAAACTAGTGTTAAACAACTCCCTTTTTACCGTGAGATGTGTAGTTCCTAAAAAGGAGGAAATTGTGAACATTGTTTTCAAGGAGCTGATGCCTCTTGGACCTGGAAGTGACATCACACTTAACAATCCTATCGATTGATTTCAGCTTTCTGTTCACAGGCGCCATGTTCAGTCATTAAGGGCGACAGTAGCTCAGTTGGAAGAATGTTTGTTCACTGACCCACATATTAGCGGCGCGATTCCAGCTCCCACAGATGAATGCTGTCATTGTGTCTTTGAGCAAGACATTTAACCCACCTCACCCCCAGTGACTGCGTACACTGCTGTATGAATGTGTGTGTGAGTGGGTGAGTGGTTCTTTGATGTAAAGCGCCTTAAGAGCCTTGAAGATGGAAAAGCACTCTATAAAACGATAAAGATAGACCACTTAAATTGATTGTTACTATGGCAACAGTTCTTCTGTTCTCATAAAAACTTTGTAAACAGAGCCTCTTATCAAACCTAAACAACCCCGACACATTTCCGCTCCATGATCTCCACACCACAAGACGCTCAAATGCTGTTTAACTCCCATTTGCTAATGAACCAATACATAATGCATTTCTCCATAGCTCTGCATTCCCCATGTGGATAACACTGCGTACACTGTTTACAGTGAAGGCGATAAATTGCAATGCAGCAGTTCACGCTTTTGTCTCAGTAATAAGGCTAAATGTGCGTTGATTAGCAAATAAAATGAGCAGCACATACAAGCAATGTAAAGAAAAGATAGTAATTAGAGGGTTTCCAATGAATAAGAATGTATTTGGCACAAGCTAAAATGTCTCTTTGTGGAAATTATGAATGCAAAATAATTATGGCAGATATCGTCAGAATGGTCTATTGGAATACACTGACAAATGTTTTTGTATCAATAAAAGACAAGCTTCATTTTTAATTGGATTTTGTTTTACAGTTCTGCAATTTGGACAATTACTGACTAAATGAATTTTAAAACAATCTGTTTTGACAGAAATTCTGTCAAAAATACTGTACTAATTTTTAAATGCGACAATAGAGTAGTAGGTTTAAATTTGCCCGTTAATCAGATGGTTGGTGGTTCAAACCTCACTGAGTGTAAACCATAGACTGTATAAAGAAGTGGACTAAGTGGGTGTGACACAGCGTTCGGCTCCAGTCAAATGAAGCTCATTGAGGCTAGCAGTTACAGGGGCGAATTTGGAGCTGAGTTCCAACCACGGGTATCATAGCAACAAAAGAGCCAATCCGGAGCCAGGTTTGCTGCCCACACCACTGGTTTAGCAGGGAGCAGGCGCTTAGCAACACTGTCAATCAAACCTGTTGCTAAGGTTAGCGGGAGAGACCACGGGGAAAGAAGGCAGGTGTTTTTTTCTTATTAATGTTCATATCTTGAGTTACGGACACAATAGTGAAATAAAAATACCAGGATCATGTAGAACGGGTTAATATGGACATTTTAAGACCAAAATGACGAGGCTCATTGCAGCAGAGAGAGGGGCCACAGTTTTCTAATGTAAAGTAAATTGGAGCCAGTCGATGGAGCAGGAAGCACGTCCATGATCACTTCCTATTTGGAACACGGTGGCTAGCACGTTAGCTATGTCCAGCTAGCTATGTGTTTAAATATTAAAGTACACTGAAGAAAACATTGCTGTTGTTCATTCAATGTTTTTTGCCATTGGCTTAATTAAAAAAAAACAAATTGGCCTGTACAATTTAAACAATACGGATTTAATCTTGTATTGTTGTGTTTGTATTTATTTTTTGTAGAATTCTCAACTTGCCTCCAGTGATGTCACGTGAACTAAACATATTCTCAATTGGAATTTGCTGTGTATCCGTCAGGCTGCAGATTTGTTGACCTGCTTTATGGTTAATATCTCTGTAATTACTGGGCCTATCCACATGAAACAAAAACTGAGACAAAGTTTAAAAGTGAAATGATCCTAATCCCAAACAAATAAGATTCAACATTTATGCATCATAAGTATGGAGAGTTTACAATTATATAATTACACAACACATACTATTCTAGAACTTGAACGTAACCTATTGCATATTCTTTGGATGCATATTGGATGACCATAAACATTTCATTATTTCTGAATTCTATTTTGTGCTAATCTCGTCATGTTTTGCAGGCACAGCAAGATTATACCATGGCAGTCGTCATAACACCCACAGTTCGTATTTGAAGATGAAGAAGTCATGACTGATCTGCATTCAGTGGTTCAAGGTTTGGTTATGCTGTTTGGACTCATATACACGCTCAACATGCCATACCTGAAGAAATGTGAACGTACATTCAAGTTTGTTCAGAATGTTCTCATGGCACTGGATGAAAAGAAAGTGAGGACCAAAGCTGACAAGCTGAGTGTCTTGGTACATAGAAAGTAGTTGTGCTTTCATGCTGATACACCTGTACAGGAGCTTTTATTTCTACAGTTTTATTGTTCATACTGCCAGTCTTTGTTCAAAATGACAGCAAATCCTCAGGTTAACTTTCTTTCACTTTTTTTCTGTCCAACTGTACCAGTCTACCGCAGTAGGACCAAGAGCCAGAGTAGAGAAAAGGCTGAAAAAAACAACTTGAAGTGCATATGATGGCTTACTTTATAATACTATTTGTTTGGAGGGATAGTACCTGTGGAAAATAAAAATGGTTTTACATCAGTCGAGTGGCAGTATGTGGCGAAGTTGAAAACATATTTTGGAAAAATATACAGAAAGTAGTGCAGAGTTCTATAAAGGAATCCCTCCATCTAAGTCGTCAAAACACACAATTTATGCTCAAGGAACACACATTTCAGTTTACACATTTGTTAAAATAAAGGTAGCGTCTCATGTTTCTACTTTTTCTACATTTCATAACTGTTGTAAGTGAGCGTTGGCCTTTGTTTACTTTGTGGTTGCTATGTAACTTTAGTAGAACTACATACTTGTGTCACTTACGTTTTATACATTTATATAGTATAAAGTGATGTTCAATTTATGAACATTATCCAACGTGTTATGAAATTACTAAGATTGTAAGACAACTATGTATATGACAAAAAAGTAAAAATGGATTGTATTAATCTATTAAAAGTACATTCATTTAATTTAGATGTTTATATTGGCCCATAAATGCTAATGAGTAGTTTAACTTTTGAATGTTGAGATAAATATTTTCTTCTTGAACCAATTTATAATGCATTAACTGTTACAAATTATGGTTCTGACATATGCTCTGCTTGTGTGGTTCTCCAGCTGCAGGTAGAAGTCGCACTCCAGAGGGTGATGAAAACAGCTGGAAAAATCAGCGGGTCCGACCTCCCGGAGATTGCCACTGTGTGCACCTCCTGCTGCCCGCGCCTGACTCACCACGTCCTCAGGGACCGCTCCCACCCAGCACACCGCCTGCTCCACCTGCTGCCTTCTGGACGGAGGTACAGGTCACTTCTGGCCAAAACCACTAGAATGGCTAACAGCCTCTACCCCCAGGCAATCAGACTCCTCAATGAGCACTTCTTCCCCCTAGACAACCCCCATAACCTCCCACTCCCCACACCGCCCATAACTTTGAACTGGACTCTGCATGGATGCAACAAACAAGACAAACCTTATACTGCTGTATCTACCTCTGACTTTATGTCATGTTGTTGTGTTACATGGTATAAATACCTCTAGAATGTGATGATGTCATGATTTCAGATCAGAGCATAATATAACTTTATGGGAGATTCACTGTTTTTTGGAATAAATATCCAACCTTAACTTGCTCCAGTGTAGATATATTTTATAAGCAGCTCTTGAGATCAAAATAAGTCAGCCGTGTGCTGTCTGTATCTAATTATAAAGTGTTTTATTGTCCGATAATCAGGAAGGGTGCATCTCTGAACATTGTGAAAAGCACTTAGAAACTGACCACAGTGAATAATTAGGATGTTCAGTGCATAAGGTAAATGAGGAATAACTTTGGACCACTGGAAACACAAATGAACTAGGTCTGTTTTTCAAGTTTTTAAGACCAGGAACAGCACCTCCACATATGTTGAACCTAAGAATTATTTGTCAGGAATTGACACCACAAGCTTGCCACTTTCTTTCTATCAGGTCGCTGTGGTTGAAATCTGACCTCTTTCTGAAACTAGAAAATACATTTTAAAAATTCACATTTGTTTAATTGAGGCGACAGAGAAGATTTTGCACCAGTTTTTGTTTCATGGAGATTATAGGCCCAGTAATTACAGAGATGTTAACCATAAACCAGGTCAACACATCTGCAATCTGACAGTTCCACAGCAAACTCCACTCCACTCCATAGAATTCTGACGTGTCTCCAGCTCAATGTTAAACTATAGTGATTTTAGAATGTTGTGATGCCGCGTGAACGCAACCTATTGTCAGCATTGCAAACGCGTCTTTTAGATCTACCAGTTGCTATGGTTATAAAGACATATTCTGGTGATGATCTGTTGCGGCCGCCAACTTGATTAATTTGGTAGAAAGAAATATGACAATAGATATACAACACTGTCAAAGCCCTGTACTCCTCGCTGTGATTAGTGTAACAAGCCATACCATAATAAGCCGCTGACAATGGTGTTAAGGGCTGCTAGGTTACTACAACAGCACTGCAAAGACAATAGCTGATTGACTACAATAACTTCAGTGCTGCATTTCAACAATACTACCAAGGCTGACATAAACAACTGTTGTCCTTCACTGATGTAAAGTGCTTTGAGAAAAATGCTATATAAAGTGACAATTTACCACGCAAGATAATACAACACTACAACTGATACTTTGCAGCAAATGTCATCAGCATTTCCTAAGGAGGTAAAGCTGAATGTTCTGCTCTGTCTGAAGCTCTGTTACTCAAATTAGACTGTAATCTGAGTTTTGTTTTAACACAATCTGACCATAAAGAACCGATTTACAGAACTACAACAGGTGAGCTGATATGTGGTGTTAAACTAATTATTTTCATATGAAATCATAGTCACAAGCTAGCATTAGCCAGCAGTTTTTTTCAGTTAGTCAAGCTCACCTTTTTTGTAGAAAATTTAATACCTAAACAGGACCATAATCTTATTGATCACAGTCTCCTGAAAATATGTTGTTTAAATCCATTTTGTCCCTCTTAGAGATGGGAGACAGGACCTGCTATTGATTCCTATAAGAAATGTCCAAAAGATAAAGCAAGTTTTAACTGCAGCGATTTAAAATAAAGACTAAAAATCAACTAGTTCAAGAGTTTTTCATCAATCACATAGTAACACAGGCACATTCACACAGAGGCATGGTGGGTGAAGGGGCATCGGACCACCACACCTCCGGTTTGTTTCGGTAACTAAGTGTTGAATCACAGACCACAGTATTTTAAAAAGTGTACTTTCTAGAATAAAAAGTAAGTATTTCAGGCAAGTGTTGTTAATTTGTTAAAGTGTAAATGTAGTGTAGTAGTTTAATAATGATACAGGTTTTGGTCAACAGTTGCAATACGAATCAATTTCTTAAAACTTTAATCAGGATGTTACCACAAACAACCCCTCAAATCATATGAAAAGTACTTTTTACTTTTCAGTCCTGTTAAAAATGTAGTGGAGTAGAAAGTACAGATACCTGCTCTCAAATGCCGTAAAATAAAACAAAAAAATATCCACTGTAAAATGTGCTTAAGTAAAGTACAGATACCTAAAAATTCTACTTAAGTCCAGTACTTTTCTACTTGTACTTCGTTACCTTCCACCACTACCACAGACCCACTAAAAAAAAGTCATAGGATTTAGTGTAGTCTAAATTTTTAGAGGGACACTGCAAATGACAAAAAAGCAATCATTTGTAAACAACTACACTGGGTCCTATAATGTTCCTATAAAAAAATATAGGAAAAACTAATGGTCCGTACTGCGTTCGGGGACCCATCTCAGATCACGAACCATTTGCTTGGTCAGGACTACCTTTTGGGCACCTAATGTGTGTTTTAATTGGTCCTCCTTCGCTGTTGTTTATGCCCTTTACTCTACATAACTAATAACATTGTTTTTACCAATGTCTGATCTCCGACCTCCAAGGGCAACTTTAACAAAGCATTAGACAACCACAACGTATACGATGAAAAGATCTTAAGAAAATGAGAACCACAGCAACTCCCAGTGCATCCAATTACAAACATTGTTGGATGAGAACCACACGGATGCAACCAGACAATGGGTGAGAGTGGCTGGTTAAATCTGAAACATGTTCTTCGCGCATCGTTTAAAATTTACGACAAAATCATAGTTCTCTCCAAAATTCACAGCCAGTCTATTAGCATGTACCCTGCTCCATACAGTGAGTGAACACATGTGTAAATGAATGGTGAACACAGCTCTCTAATGGCAGCTGCGACTCAAACACAGAGGAGACTGTCTATATTTGACCATCTGCATCAGTCAAATACTGCTTTTAAATACACCAGCTGGGAACGACAAGGCCAAAAGAACATTCTAGTCATTATTAATGTAGTAGTAGTTCATTTTTAGATTTAATATAATTTTAAATAATTCATATCATCCTTCAACAAAAAACAATACCATGTGGTGCTCTTAGTTGACTTGTCCAAGGCCTTTGATACTGTAGACTCGAATATTCTCCTAAATAAACTTGCGTCCCTTGGTTTTGACAAGGTTTCTCTAAATTGGCTCACCTCATACTTTTAAAATAGATCACAATCAATAATGGCAGATGGATACATATCTCCATGGTCAATAATAAAAAAAGGGTGTTCCCCAAGGTTCAGTCCTTGGCCCACTACTTTTTACTTTGTATACTGATAATATTTTCCCCTCGTCTTCCTATTTTACTGCCCATTTTTATGGCACCATTTTGTATTCTATCTCACCCACTGCTCAGGAAGCTCTATCCAAATTACACAATGCATTTGATATTTTTCAACGGTCATTAATAAAACTGATCTTAAATTTGTCAAAAACGAAAACTTTGTACTTCAAAAGATCTCATATCACAGGCTCCTACGATTCCATCTGTACTTTAAATGTTAACCTCAATGAATAAACAAATCCTTCATTATAAATACCTTGGTATTTGTTTGGACAGCAGGCTAACTTTTAAAACACGCATTGACAAACTTTCACAAAAACGTAAATTTCAAATAAGTTTTCTTTACAGGAATAAAGCCTGTTTTTCATATAAAACAGGAAAACATTAATTCAATCTACAGTCCTTTCTTCACTGGATTATGGGGACATTATGTATGGTCACGCAGCAAACAGTAAATAAAAAAAAAAATCTTGACACTATTTACCACAGCGCACTTTGTTTTATTACTTTTGACAGTTACTGCACTCACCACTGTGCTCTGTACAGCAGGGTTGGCTGGACCTCACTGCAAACCCGCAGACTTATACACACCCACATCTTCATTTACAAAGCTATACTGGCAAAACTTCCACAGTATCTCACCGATTCAATTCAATTCTCATCATTACCATAGCAGGTCTCAGGAGAGGCTGACCTTAGCAGTGCCACAAATCTGCACAGAGTAAAGGAAAACTGCCTTCAGATGTTATGCCCCTCATTTATGGAACACTCTCATAAAGTATAAAGCAAACAGTGTAATTCCCTTAATTCAATATAAAAACACTATATCTGTCATCTTTTCAGACTGTTGTGATTGTTTGAACTGAAGTTTTGTGGACCACAGGTTCAGTAAATATTGAAATGTACATTTTACTATGCATTTTTATTAATTGTAAACGTTGTAGCTACATTGCTGTAGTTTACTTTGAAATCATTTAAATTATGCTATTTTCTGATCTATATTATAATGTTGTTTCCCCATTAAAACAGACCAAGAGTTGTGTTTTGTTTCATTCACACAGGTTTAACACAATAATCTTGCATGTTTAGGCCGAGTTCTTATCTCAAATGTAAAACATTCTGTTGCACCTTGTGATGTCATGTGGTAATACAGGAAGTGCTCCACTGTGTTGTTTAACTCCATACACCTTCACTGGAATTATCTGGATGATTTCAGCCCTGGACTTTACTGAACTAAAGGTAAAAGGTAGCTGTTTACTTAAACTTACTTAAAGACTAACGTTTCATGACATCACAAGGTGGAACAGAGCGTTTTGAGCTTTGGAGATGTAGATAGACCAATAATGCAGCATTACTCAAACATACGTGAATGAAATAAAACACAACCCCAGGTGTGTTTGTGAGGAGGTAACAACATTATCACATGGCTTAAAGCTCACGAGTACAATTTGCGTAATATAGGACCTTTCACCGTGCTGCTGCTTCTCCGCCCTCTCCCCCTCCCTTTCACCTTCTCTCTCATCTCTTTCTTTCTCCTCTTTCCCCTTCTCTCACGCCCCCTTCCCGACCTCTCTCCCCCTCTCTCTCCTCACCCACACCACATACGCAGCCTCCCCTACACAGGAACAGGAGGCCTGATTGGAGCGGACAGGAGGCTGCCTCTGTGACCATGCCAGTCTTCCACGTGCCCTGGCAGGACACGGGCTCCGCTGCGGCCGATGATTGGCAGACGGGATGGAGGAGGGAGAGAGAGAGAGGGAGGAAGAGACGAGAGAAAGAGAGGGAGAAACAGAGGCAGAGAGCGAGACAGAGAGAGAGGGAGAGGGAGGGGAGAGAAAGAGAGAGAGGGAGGAAGAGGCAAGAGAGAGAAACAGAGGGAGAGAGCGAGACAGAGGGAGAGGGAGAGAGGGAGGGAGAGAGACACAGTGAGAGAGAGAGAGAGGAAGGGAGAGAGAGAGAGGAAGAAAGAGAGATGGGGAAAGCGAGAGAGAGCAGGAGGGAGAGACAAGAGAAAGAGAGGGAGGGAAA
>KN481681.1:24372-36997 GCA_000787095.1 Periophthalmodon schlosseri
AGAAATGAAGCGGCAAGAGAGAAACAGAGGGAGAAAGCGAGACAGCAGGAGAGAGAGAGACAGTGAGAGAGAGAGAGAGAGAGGGAGGGAGAGAGAAAGAAGAAGAAAGAGAGATCGGGAAAGAGAGAGAGAGGGAGGGAAAGACAGCGGGAAAAAAAAAAGAGGGGGTTGGGGGGACTGGCAAGGGCTGTCCACATGTCACAGAGCTGTAATCACCTGGTAGGCAGCAGAACATGGTCCAGGCAGCTCATGCCAGTGATGGACAGAGGGGCAGGAGGGAGGTGTAGCACACATGACTATACCCAGCATCTGATAAAGCAGAAGTGTAGAAGGAATAAAGTATAATATCATATTAAGCTATTTTCTAATAGATGTTATAATGTCGTTTCCTCATCACAAACAGACCTGGAGTTGTGTTTTGTTTCATTCACACATCTTTAACACACAAACCCTGCATATTTAGGCTGAGTTCTTCTCTCAGAAAACACTCTGTTCCACCTTGTGATGTCTTGTGGTAATATACGTAGTGCTCCACTGTGTTTTTAAACTTCAACACCTTCACTAGAATCATTTGGATGGTTTCAGTCCTAGGATTGCTAATCTCTACTGAACTAAAGGTAAAAGGTAGCTTGGGTTAACCTGAAAACGACTCCTATATGACATCACAAGGTGGAACAGAGCATTTTAAGCTTTGGAGATGTAGACAGACTAATAATAAAGAGTTACTCAAACATGTGTGAATGAAACAAAACACAATTCCAGGTTTGCTTGTGTTTCGCATAATAATGATATGTATTGTATTTTATAGCACTTTTCCAGATCGTTGGTTTTTACAGTTTTGTGCATTATTCATCAGTTCATTTCATCGATGGTAGTAAGCAGCTCTGTGACAGACAAAAGCTCCAACCACCAACACTCACACACCACATTCATACTAGGCAAGGTGGGTGAAGTGTCTTGCCAAAGGGCACAATAACCAGTGGTGGAAGAAGTACTCAATTTTGTTACTTAAGTAAAAGTAGAAGTATCACATGAAAAAAATCTACTGAAGTAAAAGTATTAAAGTACCCATTTAAAAATGTACTTAAAGAGTACTTCACACAGATTTTGAGGTCTAATACAGTTGTAGTGATTTTGTTCAGGATTTGTGCCGAATTTTGTTCAACAGAAACCATTAAAGCAATTTTTTTCTAGCTGTTTTTTTTTTTTTTTTGTAAAAGTTTGTTTGCTCAAACTACGAACGTGTTAAAAATAAGTAGTAAGTGAGTAAGTGAAGTAAAAGTAAAAAGTATCTACTTTAAAATGTACTTAAGTAAAGTACAGATACCTAAAATTTGTACTTAAGTACAGTACTTTAATACTTTTACTTTGTAACGTTCCACCACTGACAATAACAATCTATTAGACCCACTGCTGCACCACTGCAGAATATGTTCCTATTCAAATACTGACCACGATCAACCCTGCTTAGCTTCCC
Organism: Periophthalmodon schlosseri; assembly: GCA_000787095.1. Lineage (NCBI taxonomy): Eukaryota > Metazoa > Chordata > Actinopteri > Gobiiformes > Gobiidae > Periophthalmodon > Periophthalmodon schlosseri. The sequence continues at coordinate 25,850 of KN481681.1, forward strand.
AGATCAGACGAGATCAGGCACTTAAAAGATAATGCCATAAATAAGAGAGGATTGAAGGACTCCATCTATCTATCCATTTATCCACTCTTCCATTTCTCTAACTTTAATGTATGTCAACCAACAACCCGATGCAACGCTTCACCTCACAATTACAGCCATGACCCTAAACTCCACAAACCAGGACTGCTCCTTTAGCCCAAATCTCTGCCTCATTACAAACATAAACCCAACCATACACCTGCCTAGCCTCTGCCTCCACCCCTGCCCACTCGGCACACCCTCTGCTGGGGCACGGGACGCTCCTTCCCCCCTGCCCCGAAGCTCACCCCTCACCTATTATTGATGAAGCCGAGGTGAGGAGAATGCGAATGGGGCAGTTGGAGTGGCATTTGGAGGTTATTAGGATCCAATGTTCGGCACAGCAGTTCATTTGTTAGTCAATGCAGCACAGTACTCAAGATGGCGGCGCACAAAGTGGTAAATAAAGCATGCGTGGATATCATTGCCTCGGGCGGCTCTCAGAAAACACTATTGATTCTGTGGAAGTGCTCTAAAATAATGGTCACAGATGTGTTGAGGCATTCGTCAAACAGTCTCTACGAGCTAAGGTCCTGCACCAGTGAAAGCCTATACATCGCTAAAGTGTCATCAGATTATATTAACGTCCATATATGTTACGATTTATAAATACACTTTGAAATTTTAATGTTGTGATGTAATTAGTTCTTTTTTATATACACACACACACACACATGCTATGAGTAGGCAATTGTACTATACAAAGTTTATTTGTATAGCACAATTCATACACAAAAGTGATTTACAGAATAAGGAAGACATTAAAATCACAATACAACAAATCAAAACATAAATAATCATCATAAAATAAACATTAAAAGAGAAGAGTGCAGAATAAAACCTTCCAGACATATGCACAGCTATATAAGAGTAATAATGCCTATTTAAGTTTCTTCACAAAAGCACAAAATCTCTGATCCCACTGCATGATGTAATCAAGTGATGAAGCTGCAGTTGCTCCCCTGCCTGATCATTTCAGCGCCAAAATTCCCTATACTTGTTTTAAGCCTGAATTAAAATCCCTTTTTTATTTCATGTTGATTGGGCAGAACGTAAAGTCAGATACCATATATTCTGTAACTTGGACATGGGTCAAACGGGTGGAGAAATGTCTTGCCCAAGAGTACAATAGCAGAAAGTATGGTTTAACCTTCTTGTCACGCGGTAAAACAATCCTTATATTTACATTTTATATTTAAACTACTGGTTGTGTTCAGATTCAAGAATATGAACGTGTTAGATTTCCCTATTGACTACATTGTACTGCCATGAAATATACAAAAGGTAAATTCACAAATGTTGAACCTGATCATGTCCATCAGACCAAGAACTAGCTACATTACAACAAAAACTGCATTTTAATGATATAAACTGCCCCCATTTGTATAAAATATTATTGGCCGACAGAATGCTGTGATGTCACACCAACCACACCAAATCCTAGCAAGCATTTTCTTCTCAAAATAAGCCAAAATTTTCTCCAGTTTTATCTTCAATCACTATCTTCTCTACCCCATAATCCACCCTCTCTCTCACACACATTACCACCACAGAAAACTGTAAAACTGCCAACTTAAACCATACACCCAAGGATACACCATGCATTGTATTTCTAGATCCAAATCCATTATGTCCACGTCAAACAATGGCGAATACTTTTAATACTGAAAAATGTTGTCCGCTAGCGTAAACCAGCAACCCCCTTGGTACAGGCTGTCGACTCTTTCAATAATAAGTAATGCACTCACCCCTCTAAAGCACAACCACCTGGGGCTAAACCAACGACGCACAATATATAAAGTGCGTTTTAAGTTAGCTAGCTGCATTATTAGGCCAATACATCACGGCTTAGAACAACAGAGGGGACAAAACGTGCCCCTGGGGGAGGCCTGATAAAGCTTTATTGGACGAAACATCACAGGTGAACTAGAAGGTGAGTAGATAATGTGACCTTAGCGTAGCACTATAGGGAATACACAGGGAGGGACAAAAACAGAGTGTGCTAGTCCTGGTTTACAATGCACTGCAAAAAAGTGTGTGGACATAGATGAAATGAGTTAAATGAGTTTAATTGGTATTTTGAGTAGTTTTGGCAAGATGAATTTAAAGGTGATTTTTCTGATACCTGTTTGTCTCCATGAAGATGTTATTGCTTTGACAAGAATGCTTCAACTAGAAAGTTTCACACTATGGCGCAAACTGATTTAACTTATACGATTTAATTATGTTTTTAATCTTAAAAAAAACCAAAACACCATACTGTGGAACCTTCCATGCAAAACAATAATAGTTGACAGACTCTTATGTTCCTTATGTTAACCCACACTATATGACAGTGGGATAATACTATATGCCTACTCTTGCCAGATTAATTTGTTGTTATGCTCTTGGGCAAGACACTGCACCCACCTTGAAGTGCTTGAATATGTAGGCATGATTGTACAACTGTTTGTGGACGAAAAGGCTGATTGTGCAGATTGGCAGCCATGTTTTCAAGTGAATAAAAGCTTTATGTGTATTTTGAATGCTAACCTAGCTTAAAGGGCCCATATTACGTTATTTTCAGATCTATGTTATAATGTTGTTTCTTCGCCACAAACATACCTGGAGTTGTGTTTTGTTTCATTCACACATGTTTAACACACACACCCTGAGTTCTTCTCTCAAACAGAAAACACTGTTCCACCTTGTGATGTCATGTAGAAATACAGGAAGTGCTCCAGTGTGTTTTTAAACTCCATACACCTTCACTAGAATCATTTGGATGATTTCAGCTCTGGAATTGTCTGTCTCTACTGAACAAAAGATAAAAGGTAGCTGTTAACTTGAAAACTACCGCTTCATGACATCACAAGGTGGAACAGAGCATTTTGAGCTTTGGAGATGTAGACACACTAATAATGTTGGACTTCTTAAGCATGTGTGAATGAAGCAAAACACAACAACAGGTTTGTTTTTGAGGAGGTAACAGCATTATAACATAGCTTAAAGCTCACAAGAGTCAATTTTGTGTAATATAGGACCTTTAATTTTCTCACTCTCACTTGTACTGAAAAATACACATAGAAACTAGTTAGTAACAATTTAAGAAATACTCGACAAGCCATACAAATTAATATCCTGAATTCTGGTTATTTTTGCAGTAAACGTAAAGACGACCAAAAGACTTAAACCTGCTCCAGACTATAAACCAAGCTTCCCCTTTGAAGCCTTCGTTTTGACAAGAGCACCAACCCACTTAAGCTAAAAGAATGAAAAGGACATTACATAAGAACTGACCTTTGCAACACTAAAAGCCGTAAGGAGAAGTTGCATTATATAACACAAATTAAATTACAAGAGTCATAGAAATTGGCAACACATATGGCTAAGTGTGAACAAGAAATATGTGCTAGATCTGCATTATCCATTAGTGGTTTACTACGTTGTTTTTGCCCTTGCAGGATACATTACACATTCTCGATTCTCATTACACAGCAAGCAAGTCCATCATCACAGCAAGATAGAAGACAACCATTCAAAAATCCAAACACTGCGCATGTCAGTGTCACTCAGTGTGAAATGTTTTGCTGCGTGTGTCATCAGTGTCAAAGTGCAATAGTTACTCACCTTTAAATGAAGATTCAAAATGGAGTCCAGCCGATAGCGTGACATGAAAGAGAGAGAGAGAGCAAAAGACGCATTAGTTAAAGGGACATAGAAATAATTCAAAATGTTTTTTGGGTTTTTTTTTCATTGTGTGTGTTTGATGGGTGAATTTATGTAGGCCAATAACACAAAAGCAGTGGCCTCACAAGACTGGACTGAAATAGATGATATAAAAGCACATAAAAAACTCCCAACCATTGTATCTTCATGTCAGTTGAAGAAGACATATTATGCTCTGTTTGCTATCATTAGGTTCATTAGGTTGTATTGGACATTTTAAACCACTATTTTGATCTAGAATGACAACTTCCAATTGAAAAGTGTACCCCTGAATCCTGCCTGCCCCTTTACTGTATGTAACATCACAACAAAGTGCCGCTGCCAGAGTATGCTGTCAGCCTTTGATACAGGACAGCTAAACTTGAATTTTCTGAGAAATGGCATCTTGAATGAGGGAGAATAGAGATTACTCAAACATGCATGAATCACTTTGAATGCAACTTTGAGAGACTAAATGAAGAAACCATTAAAAGCACTTAAACATCAATTTTGCATCAATATGAGCTGTATTTTCTGCCAGCAGAATAACTTTTGTTCTAGTACTAAATACATTGTTCTCACAAAACTGAAAGCTAACCACCCATCCACTTTCTTTCACTTATCTGAGGCCGGGTCGCGGGGACAGCAGTCTAAGCGGGGACTCACAGACTTCCCTTGCCCTAGACACTTCCTCCAGCTTCTCCGGTGGGATCCCAAGGCATTCACAGGCCAGCCGAGAGACATAGTCCCTCCAGTGTGCCCGGGGCTTCCTCCCTAGGACATGCCTGGAACACCTCCCCAGGGAGGCGTCCAGGAGGCATCCGGAACATGCCCAAGCCACCTCAGCCTCACCTCTCGACGTGGAGGAGCAATGGCTCTACCCCAAGTTCCTTCCGTGTGACTGAGCTCCTCACTCTATCTCTAAGGGAGCGCCCAGCCACCCTGCGGAGGAAACTCATTTAGCCACTTGTATCCGCCATCTTGTCCTTTCCGTCATTATCCAAAGCTCATGACCATAGGTGAGGGTAGAAATGTGATTCACCAGTAAATCAAGAGCTTTGCCTTTCGACTTGACTAAAAATACCAACATAAATGTATTAACATGGATATAACATTCCAACTTCTGTATAAAAACACTGCATTCCTCCTGCTCTTTCCCCACACACTCCCTCATGACCCAACCCTACACTAGTGCTGCAGTTAACACATAACAAGCCACCTTCTGCCAAACCGTCTGCTATGTCTCGCCCTGTCCACCTCGACATGTGTACCATCCAAAAGTGTCTGTCCACCTGTGACCCAATTAGAACCATGCAACGCCTCCCTCCTCCCCACTCTCTCCTCTTCCTCCTCCTCCACAACATGGGATCATCACTGCAAACAGCTGATGCCCTTGGAAACTGTTTGGTGGTCTCCTGACAGGTCTCTGCTCTCCAGACTTCAATAGAAAAAGGCAAGAAAAAGACTGGGTAAATAGAAGATGTCACCGCTTATAGAGCGAGGCATTGGAGAGTTGGCGGTGGACATGTACAGCTGGCGAGGGGGTTAAGAAATGCACTTTGGTGTCATTGAGTTATGGTTGTAGTTTCTTGACACCCAGATCTGGTTTCTGTTCGATAACAAGGTTGATGTGCCAGTGGAATATGATGCAATACAGTCAGAAAGTTATGACCTGTTGGGATGGTACACTGGGTTTTGAGTTGTAGACACAGACTGATAAAGAAGTGGACTAAGGGAGTGTGACGTAATCCACAGCGTTCAGCTCCAGTCGAATGAAGCTCATCGAGGCTAGAGCAGTTATAGGGGCAAATTTGGCGCCGAGTTCCATATTAGGAATTCCGACTGCGAGTATCATAGCAACCCCATATTAGGATTCCGACTGCGAGTATCATAGCAACCAAAGAGGCAATCCGGAGCAGGCTGTTGAAGGTAACGCCCCTTCCCACCCGCACCGCTGGTTTAGCAGGGAGCGGACGCTGTCAATCAAACCTATTGCTAATGCTAACATGAGTGACCTCAGGGACAGAACCAAAATGACGAGCCTGACAGCAGCAGTTATGGAGAGAAGGGCGACAGTTTTCTAATGTAAAGTGAATTGGAGCCAGAGTCGATGGAGCCGGGATCACGCCCATGCTCACTTCCCATGTGGAACGCGGCGGCTAGCAGGTTAGCTATGTCCATTTATATATACAGTCTATGCATGTAATAATATTTTGTTAGCCTTAATGAAGACTAAGATTAAGCTTTTTTTTTTTTTCCAATACAGCAGATTTTCATTTACGTTTTGTTTATTATTTTTTTAAACTAAAATGGCTGTGACATTTTTGCTAGTAAGTACAGAGCTGTGGGCAGTGCACCGTTGTAACATGAATAAAAGTTGATTTTGCATAATATGTGAAAGATGGTGTATAAAACATTTTGTTTTTTTCACACATACAGTAAATTGTAAAAGCTGATTTTTGTGCCAACATCATCCACTGCCCCATTTTCAATACCAAATAGGGCTCAGGACCAAAGCTTTCACTGGGACCCATGGACACTACATTACGCGACTGCTCAAGGCTCACAAACAGTTGTTACATAAATCCAGTAACAATTATGGTTAAATTTGTTCCCCTTTACCTCAAGTTCATAGGCAAAAAACAATTTCCCTTTTCATTGTGATTAAAAAAGTAAAACGATCTAACCTTATTTCATGCTTTAATAACTTACTGACCATCCGCACCAAACTTCACCCAAACTTAAGTTTTCCTGGTGTAACCCCGTTTCTTACTCCCTATGTGTGATTCTTTCCCTCTACAGTCCTGACCTGACCTCCGTGCACCCCTGCTCCCCTGCCCCTCTTCCCATCCGGACAACCCCCACCGGACCGTCCCGCCGGCTGACACATTGATGTATGGGTCTGGAGTTTTTCCCTTTCTCCTCTGAGCCAGGTGCACCGCCATCAGTGGCACTTGAGCCGTCAGTCGTGGGGTTAAAAATAGCCGCGGAGATTGAGCTGGGAGCCGGACTCGACCTCAAGTCCTGGCTGGAAACTCGATGGACTTCTGAAAGCTCGTGCGGTATTCCTGACCGCGCTACATGAACCAAAGACTTCTCAAGGACAAAGACGGTCAATGGGTACAGAGCTAAAGGGAGGGAAGCCATTTTGTCTTTTTTTTTGAGGGGGAGTATTTGAAGAAGTTTTAGGATTCAGAACTAGAGCGCTCACCTCACAGCAATGCGTCTTTGAGTCACTTTTATTCTGTTGTATTCAAGACGCCATTGCTTCAAAAATCCCACCAACCATTACCAATTTGCCTGACCAGCCAGTCCCTTCTACATTCTGTCTGAGTTCAGAAGGACCTGGAACTGGACCATACCTCCGTCTAAATTGGGACAGTTCAACCACAGGCGCTAATTTGCAGCATGTGTTTCTAAAATGCAGAAGATATCTCCTCTAGAAAATTCCCATTTCATTCAGAACTGAATATATAACTTATTTACTTGAGATAAATACAGTTTCGGTGTTTCTAAGTCCACTGTGTTGTTTTTTTTACTCGTGAGCCGTTATGTTTGTTTTGACCCGAATGGAGCATGCGTCTCTCTGATTGGTTTATCCGCCTGTCAGTCACACCTATCTCAAATCAGAGAGACAGGAAACGGTTCCAGACCCACACGTCTTTGTAAACTTTTTTCAAAGCATGTGGTTCTGGCTGGACGGCTAAGTTACTGATTTCACACATCCACCGCTTTGCTTTTCTGACCAGCCAGTCCCACCTACATCCTGTTGGAGTGTTGAAGGGTCAGGAACCGGACCATAAACTTGGGACGGTCCAACAACAGGCCGCTGATTTGAAAAGTTCTAGTAGTAAACTGAAATGGACTGATAAGATGTGTGTGTTTGTGCGTATGTGTTGCCTGGGATCCAGAACACACACTTCTTCAATACTTTACGAAGATGTGAGTGTGGTCAACGGTGAACCTCCCCGAGTTCCCCGAGATGAGCGTGATTGACAGGTGGAATAGCAAATCAGGGACATGAATGGTCTGTTCGTATCAAAACAAATATGGCAGCTTACGCGGGAAAAAAGACAGAAAAAAAAAATATCTGAGACTGAGAATCTGAATCTAATTTGTGGTACGTGTCTCTCAAATACAGAAGATATATCTACTCTGTGCCATACCACTCAGCCCTACACTGGCACATTTTCCATTATAACTCACTAAGCATTTACCTTTTTAAGCATTTACCTATAAAAATCCTCTAACCTGATTCGCTTAGACTCTGTGCCTGATTTTTACTGTTTTACAGACGTGAAAAACAGAATTAGTTAATTTTAAACGCTTTGCAGTGGTCCAAAGTTATTCCTCCCTTACCAAACTTCAGAACATCCTAATTATTCAGCAAGTTCTTTTCACAATTTTCAGAGACCAAATCCTAGTTTTGCTGGTAATGTTAACCACAACTAGCATGGTAACCACGCACTTTTTGATTCTCTGACAATAAAACACTTTACAATTAGAAGCAGACAGTACACAGCAAACTTATTTTGACCTCAACAGCTGCTTATACAATATATGTGTACTAGGGAAAGGCACATTTTACTCAAATACATGGAAAATAATTGGTTATAGCTTATACAAATATGTGTACTAGGGAAAGGCACATTTTACTCAAATACATGGAAAATAATTGGTTATAGGATCTTTAATGGCTGTATTTTTGCCCTTCACAGGATCCATGTTCTGTGCAGTTTCCTGGTCCATCCTGGGCTCCACCTCACGCCTGCGGGCTTTGGAGAAAGTGCACAAGTTTGCAGGTTTCACACACATTCTTGATCAGGAGAGATTGAGGGCACTGTGGATAAGATGGGCCTATGAGCTGCACTGTCAGCACTTTGCATTGTGTGGATCCACCAGCGGCTAACTCACCGACTATACTGGAGATATGGGCCTAATTAAACCTGCATGCTGCATGTTGGATCTGACAGGGTTCCTAATGGTTTATAATGGTAAAAGTGTGCACAAAATTGTATGGCAAAATGGCATCTTTCTGGGTTTTCCCTTTTTTTACACACACACACACACACACACACATATATATAGTTAAATAAACCGTTTTTTAAGTGTTAACCATGTTTTAGTGGTGTTAGTTTTGTATTTGGATTGATTCATGCATGTTTGAGTAATAATATAACCTGTAACAAAATGAATGCCATATATATGTGTTTAATGCCATAGTAGAAAAGGTGAACTTCCAGGTAAAGCAATAACATCTCCATGGTGACAAGCGGGTTACCAAAAAACTTAAGCAGTGCACCTTTAAAGAAGACGTATTATTCTTGATAAATGGTCACATACTTACATAGGGTATATTTACATATATTTACATAGCGTCTGTGTTCACCTCTATCTCCTCCCACTTCTCTGTAATTACTTTTGATTATTCAGAAAAAAACTAGGCTCAGATAAGGTTAAATATGTTACTTAGCCATTTTCCAACAATAAAAACAAAAATAACTATGTATGTTACAGTTTAATACTGAATACTGGAAAAAAAAAAAAAAAAGCATAATACATCTTATTTAAAGGTTGTTTAGGTAAAAATTAAGTGAGAAAAAGTACCAGTGGTGATGGTAAGAGGCAGTTTACTTAAATAACTTTTACAATGAATACTTTTTACTTTTACTTCACTACATTTGAGAGCAGGTATCTGTACTTCCATTTTTGAACAGGACTGGAAAGTAAAAGTATTTTTATTATAGTTTGAGACCTGCTAAAAAGTTTGAGAGGTTTAGTTTTAACACTTTCGAAATTTGAGCAAATAAAACTAAATAAAAACTGCTAGAAAATAACGATTGATTCAATTGTTTCAGTTGAACAAAATTCAGCACAAATCTGTATCAGAATCACTACATTTGAAGCTTTATAAAACCTCAAAATGTGCACGAAATACTAGTACATTTTTAAACAGGTATGTTAATCCTCTGAGAACCTCAGCCTTTGCTCAGGCAGCCTTTTCTTTTCAAACCATCAGACAGTGGAATCAGCTCCAGACAGTCTGAAATTGTCTGTAGATTTGAATAATTTTACTAGAAATTTTAAAAAGTAAGTACATTTTAGATAATCAAATTAGTCTAGTTAATTTGTACTGTTCTGTTTCACTGTAAAAACCTGCACATAATGATTTTTTATATTGGTTTGGACTGTAGGAAACATCTCATAATGATTTTTTATATTGGTATGAACTGTCGAAAACATCATGTATTGGACATGGGGACATTTTATTGTATTTTACTGCTAATGTTAATGATGAACTGAGTCTTATTATGTAATTGTAATGAAATGTGTATCTTAATGTGTGTTCTCCTGCCCAGGGACTGCAGATGGAAAGTAGAAGTAGCTAAATTTGGTACAAATCATCTTTTCTTTTGTAAGATTAATGAAATTGTACATGGTCCTAGACAAATAAAGAATAAAGAAAGAAAAAAAGAAATACTTTTACTTGCGTGGATTTTTTTCATGTGATACTTTTATTTTTACTTGAGTATTTTTTGTAACAAAATTGAAAAATACTTCTTCCACCACTGATAGAGGATGAATACACAAATATTCCTGCAGAGTCGCAAAATAAATGAATAACTAAACCTCCTTTCCTAAAACACCTTCCTCTGCTCATCTTGTTTATTTATTTATGTATTTATTATTATTTCACACTTCAAACCTGTGTGCGCCCTCCGGATGGCAATAGACGCGAGAACGCCGCTAGCGCCCGTGTCGTTTGTGATTGTGAATGACTGAATGATTCGTGTTGTGGCTACACTTGATTCGTGTTTAATGAGCAATTCTCCATTTCAGCCGCACTCGACACACTCCTATCTGACTGCGCTCCGACCACAAAATGAGGTGTTGCAACTAATTAGCCAGCCACTTGTAAAGGACCCCGCCGCGACCGCCAATTCCAATGTTGAAGTAGTTATTGTGCCGCTAGCGTTAGCATGAAAAGCAAGGTCGATTCGAGAGGGCTACTTAAGTAAACTCTTGAGGGATACCTTGAAGAAAAGGACTTGTAAGAGGCTCTGGGAACGACTGATGACAAATAGTACAAAAATATATGTTTTTTTGGGGAGAAGGGGGGGGGTTAATAGTAGTTTTATATTTTATGACGGTAACCCCAAACAGGACAATTTTGGTTAAAGCCTAAATGAGATATCCAAAATTACCTCTACTCAAAAACAATAGCTTCTTCCCTCTGCCATGGTTGTTGTGCATCATAGAGGATGTTTGGATGCAGACATCATTGGACTGAGTCTGGTGGTTGAAGGTAACATGGTTAAATGAACCATATGCAAGATTTGGATTTTAAATTTCACAACCTTGACCTATCTGTGTCCCCAGATA
>JACM01039692.1:0-11737 GCA_000787095.1 Periophthalmodon schlosseri
TACATAAATACATACATACATACATAATGCTTTGGGTGTCTTGAAGGCGCTATATAAATCCAAAGAATTATTATTTAATAAATCATGTTTATGAAATATTTCAGAAAAATCTTACAGACCTTTAAATTGGGTTAGGCTCTTTTTACTCATGACTCAGCAAGCGTACATTTACTGTGCAGTACAGTGGGTAAGTTTATCCTATCTGGGTTGTGTCTGTCAGCCTTGCATGTTTTGTCTCAGTGTTTCCATAAAGGCTGATTTCACAGACCCTGTCACAGCTGTAGGAGCCAAGGATGACCTCATGTTCATACTGTAAACCTCATCGAGCTCACGCTATTACTGCCTATCAAGTGACTGCTACTGGGCCATTTATAACCACCTCTGATGGGTCATGTCAATCCTGCACTGACACATATAATAAAGTTTGATACTGTTACATTATATGATATAACATGATATTAATATTCCCTACAACCAACGTAAACATACTCTAGTGATTTCCTAATGCTGTGTTTAAGCCTAGTGCTATAAATACTGTTGCATCAGATCCTCGTAAGATATTACTCTTTGTTGCGTCACTGAGACTGGCTATATATTCGTATGCGTGGACTATTACATCATGTTGATGAAAATGCTTCTTTACACATATACTGTACATTTTCACAATATGATGGATTAGTACTGTATGCTTAGAATTTAGTCACTTCTCCATAGTAAGAACTATAAACTTAAAGGGGCTATACTGTAAACTTTTTATGGTCAATGAACTAATACATGCTTGTAGGGGTTGACGATATGCCAAAAATATTATATCACACTTTTTTTTAGCCAAATCCCCATTTTGATGTTATCACAATTCATGTACACCCATAATATCTTTACATTGCATTGAAGAGGTAAATTAAGTTATCTGCTTCACACTTCACTGTGATTGGTTAAATCCAGCTGCCAGTCACTTACAGATGGTGGCCAGTAGGTGGTGTGGGTGGGGAAAAGTTTCTGTATAGAGCATTGCATTAAACAGAACATGAATCACAAAAAAAAAACCAAAAAAAAACAGATCATCACAGGAATTAGATCACAATAGACTTTTTATACAATATTGCCCAGCCCCACTTGCTTCACATGAAGATGTTATTGTTTTGCCTGGAAAATACCACAGTATGACATTAAACATATCTATGTCCATGGAGACAAGCAGGTAACATTAAAGTAAGTTAGATCTGTGGAGAGGTGATGACGATCTCGGTAAGAATGTTCTTTTTTCAAGGTCATTTATTCAAGGAATAAAAAGACCTGTAGCTGAATAAATGTAAGATAGATTAGTTTAATGTCCTATACTGTGGAACATTCCAGGTATAGCAATAACCCTCCGCCAGAAGTTCCACAGTGCCCCTTTAAATCTCTAATGCTTTATTTGGAGATATTGTAATTTCAAGGTATTGCCATTGTTTAAGCATTCTTGTAAAAATATTGTGTGTTTAACTATAAGGCCAGACATAATCATTCATTTTGAGTTAATAACCTTGCATTTCTCGCCTACACCAAAACATGTTTTTATATATTCATAATCATATGCCGATATGTGGTGTCTTCATTACTGTTTTTACTGCAACACACATTCGACAGGCCTTCACTGGTCTGAGGAAGTGATCAGACAGTTGTTGATGTGTGACCCCAGTTTATAATGGAGTGGATCTGCAGCTGTCATTGTCACCTTGGACGTAGCCTTTAAACCACAGGCATGTTTAAGGACATGTACAGCGCGTCAGTACCACTCACGTGTGTCTATAGTGGGCCTTTCTCACATTCTTGACTTTCAAGGCCTTGTATGTAACAATAGACCTGTCTATGCAACAAAGGACCAAATATTAACAATAAGGCCTATTATTATTGTTATTATTTATTTATTATATTCATTTGTAATTTATTTTTTACCTTGCAGACAAGGAAGAGAAAAGCAAAATACAAAATATTACACAAATATGCAGGACAGGACATATGCGTGAGTCTCCCCTTGAGCCCTATGGTACGCCTGCAGACTATATAGTGTCATAAATGTGATCTATGTTTGTTTCTTGGTCTGAAAAGTGTGTGGTCTTCTCACTCCTGTGTGTTTGGGCTCAGCTCCAGACAGATGCGTGTAGTCTCTCCCTGCTGACTACTCTGCTGAAACCATATTCAAATGTGTCATTCATCACACGATAGAATCCGCTATAGTCACCTCTGCCAGGCAACACCAGCTAATCCCACGAGAGCAGTGCCCGCTCTTGTTTTGAAAAGCGAGACTGGCAGCTTGTCTTTCAAAGGGCCACTTTTTGGGGCCTCATTCTATTTTAATAAAGAGGACTGGAATTCTAAAGGGCGCTGTATGGTCCCTTCGGCTGTCCTTGATGGTCCCACCTCTGGCATTGCCACACTCGTCCTGGGGCATTTGAGAGGAGCAGCGCCACAGACACACTGACAGGCTGGACAGGTGTGCTCAGACAGAGCACGGTCCACTGTGACCGAAGATACTCACATGAGACACTCACATGACCATCTGTGCTTAAAGAGGCTGAAAAATGGCCCTGTGGAGTGTGGGCTATGAGAACACATCTACAGTCTAACATAGTTGACCCCAATTCATTATTTAAGCCACCAGGACTCCCAGCTGAAGCATAGTGAATCCTCATGTCGAATATGCTGGTTTACTACAGATATCAACAAAATCTGGAGGAATAAGGTATTTCTTACATGCTGGACAGGTCCCATGCCCTAAAAACTTCCCTTCAGCAGTGAACACTCCAAACTAAAGTTTGTTTCTTGTGAGAATTTGTAGACAAATCCTTGTTGTTGACCAGATGAAACTTTGACATGTGTCAGAGCACTTCCTATGCTTCCTGTTTGTTGTGAAACTATGTGCTCACATGTCCAAGGCAGGTGCATGCCACTACAGTGATAAAAGGCGGACCATGTAAACAGTTGAACTTAACGAGCATACCACTGATAGATGACCTAAAATATGCAAATACCAAGAGACTGTTAACGTTTAACTAGAAAAACGTTGAATTTAGAGTAGCGAGCCTGGGAAGGGGACAGTAAAGTGTCTGCTGCATGGTGGTCCTGCCACACATGCACTTACTCATGTGATGGTCAGGGCTATTTACAGACAGAAACATGCTGTGCCCACCCTGGACACAGGGGGCAGGCCACTGTTCTACACAGAATAGAGAAATTTGCACTGCTGTGCTGTACCGAAGGCATTCAATGCGAGCTCAGCCCTTGTCATCTTGGCCTACATCATCAGAGGTGTAATACTCCAAGTCCTGGGTTCCAAACTGATGGTAAATACATTTCTCCTGTGAAACTCCAGCCTCATGCCTCTTCTTCCAACTCTTGGTCTGCTTCAATTTATTCCACAACACAAAACACTGTCCTGTGTCCACACACAGGACACTGTCTTATGTCCACACACAGAACACTGTCTTATGTCCACACACAGAAAACTGTCCTGTGTGTGGACACAGAACACTGTCTTATATGCACACGAGCGGCAGAATGTCCCTGGCAGGTGGATGGGGCAGAGCAGTGTGAGCCCAGAGGGCCTCAGACATTATGTCAGACTGCACAGACTCATAAACACTCATGTGGTGGAGAGATCAGACACATGCGCAGATGTCTCTGCCCAGTAATTGGTTTATTGAAGGAATAATACAATGAGAGACCCAAATATTTTATTCCTGTATCTTTCAAAGGTAATATATGTGTTTATTCACTCGGCAGTCAATTGTAAAGTCTGTTTAACAGTGGCTGTGGTGGATCATGGACCTTGGTACATGTGATAAGTGTAAGATGTATGATGATAAGTATGATGTAGTCAGAGATTTTCTTCTTTCTTATCGTATGTTTGGCCACTATGTTTATTTATGTATTTTTTTGCCTTGCATATGCACTGCAGCCTAACCTTTAGGGCAAGCAGCAATACTAATCCAAAAGTTAAAAAAATCTTGCCTTATATAATGGTACCATGAATGTTCTGGTTTATGAGTCTAAATAACACATAATAACAATAACAGATGCTGGGCCACATGCCAGAAGGTACTGTGGAGCATGTTACACAATGCTTCTGTGATGCAAACTATTTTTAATGGGAGTCTCCTTGTTGGAGATGTGAGTGGGTGTGGTCACCTAAGACGTCACAGTTGTCATGGTGACACTTCAGCTGTCCACTCCTGTGTTTTCTTTCTTTGCCCTCTGTCATGTGTTCGCCTCATGAACAGCCGGCACAGAACATGCTGTGCCAGGCTGTGCCAGGCTCAGTTCTAAATATGTCAGTCTGTATTGTCTGTACACTAGGCTTTCATTGTGCAAACTATGGAGCGGTCTTGGTAGTAGCTTGGCAGAAGCTAAAGTACCTAGTTAAAATTCCTCCTCAGAGGCGCCAACTTGTAAGACAGATCCCCATTTTTGCACCTACTTTCTTAGCAACAGGAGAAAGTAAAGTGACATTTGAAAGTCTTAAATGCATCAAAACAATACAATGTATTCCAATGTTTCTAAAAATGTATTGTCATATTCACAATAATAACCCAATAACAACCACTTCATTTATAAAGTTTTAACAGTTAACTATAGGAATAACCTGCACCAATTCAAATTTAAATAATGGTTATTCAAGTACAAAAATACGTTTAGCTATAACATAGAGAAAAGCCAATCCCCCCTCCTTCTCTTTATTTATACCCCAAAGACAGCAGGCTAAGATTTCTGGCACCAAAACACACGTCACGCTTGCTATTTCAGTCTGAAGTGCCACATAGCTTTGAGGTTGGGTGACAGCACTGAGGCATCATGGGGCCAAGGCACTTCCGCACACTCGCAACAGCTTTTACATGACATTTCACACTGCTCTCCCTTTGTCCGGAACACAGTATAAATGTATGGTGTTGGATATGAGGAGACAACTATGCATCTGTGTCAACCTTAGTCCGATCGGTGGGACCGGGCTGTCAAGTGCATGGAGTGTTCTCAGAAGGAGCAAAAGGTGATAGGGAAGCCACAGTTGTTGACGTGGTATTATGAATCCATATATAAGGTTGAGTCTAAATTTATTATATTCTAGCATAATTTGGAAGTTGTCATTGACCAATATAGTTGACCCTTGAGTAAGCAGATAGTTAGCCATGACATATTACATGTAACATTGGTGGACTAGAGGTACAACCTGACTTCGGCATGTCGGAGTTGCTGGTGTCAAATGTCCATAGGCCCAGCATGTTGTAAATCATCATACACTAAGTCTAAGTAAAACAAAATATAACCAACAATAAAACTACTGTAACAGAAATGACAAAATCTTAAGTGAAATCACGTTTATTTACATGTTAATTACCAAGAAAAACAATTTAAGTTATATTTTCCTCAATTTATCACAGTTGCCACTTAAACATTTTAAATATCATTATATTACAATACAATATTATACAGTAAACACACCGCTTGTTGTGCTGTTAAATTCAGCAGGCGACCGTCAGTATTAAAGACATGACATGAGCATGCACCCCCACAGGGCTACATGCTTCAATCTAAACCACATGGAACATACAAAAAATAAAAACTGAATATCCAACATCATGAATGTGTGAACAAAGGTAATAGAAGGTAAATGTAAAGCCTGAATGGAGAATGTTGTTGGGGCATTGGCATCATGTAAATCAGTTCATACTGTCACTATTTACAGAAGGAGAGGTGCTGCTGGAGTATCACATAATCACGGTCTCAGTGTGCAGAGAATAGGGTATGAAGTTCCGGTGTTTGGGTGCAGGACTTGGGGGCCTGGTCAGGGGACTGGGGGTCCTGGTGAGGGGGCTCGGTGGCCGGTACATTGGGCCGGATGGGGCGCTGATTGTGGCAGAAGGGGTACGGCTGGCCCATCTGGACGGAGGCCTTTGATTGGCTGGTCGAGCTGGCCTTGAAAAGCTCTTAGGCTTTGCAGTGAGAACATCTGTGTTATCCTGGAATGAGAAGAAAGACATTAGGAATAATGACTTTTTGTAGATTCAGTCTAAAGATCTGAACAGGTCCAAGCATGACCTACCAGGTCAGTGTCTTGTCTGTATGTTGTGTGCAAAGTGCCATTGGAGTACTCATGCTGTATGTCCAGCATATCCAGTAGCTCAATGAGTCCTTCATCCCTGAGCCCAGCCCTCTTCTTCACTGTCACTGGGGACCCGTTTACACCAGTGTAGTCCATTTGAAACTCCCCCTGGTGGACAGCTGTCCTCCTCGCTCTTTCTTTGTCTGTTCCGCTTTGAGCCCGTGGCCGAGGTTTGGGACTGCCCTGCACCTGTGTCCGGCGCTGAGACTGCTGTGGACTGGGCTGGCCTTTGGGGGCGCTGTAGCCTCCTCTCTGATCCTTGTGGTTCTGTCGCCCACAGTCTGTTGCTGGGGGCCTGTCTTGGCTGGTCTCTGCCTCTGCTGTCTGCACGTCACAATCAGCTTGGCATTTCTGTGTAGGCACACGTCCTGGCATCCGTCCCCCCAGAGCCTTGCGCTGACAGCTGGGGGTGGGGCACTTTGGCTCTGTAGCCTGAGGTGGAGGCGACACCACCCCGCTCTCAGTGAGCAGTTTGCCCTCGTTTTCATGGAGCATGGCTCCAAACTTCCTAAGCACTGAGGGACTGCCCTTCATGTCTACAAGCCCACCTAGACCAAAGCACTTCCGCTCAAGAGCTGGAGATTCGGCCAGCCCACCTGGACGTGGTTGTGCTTCTCTCTGTTTAAAAGGGGGCTTTCCACCTCCATTTTCTTTATTTGTTGAACCTTCTCTGCTTTTCACCTGGGTCACACGATTCTTCTTGTTTTCATTCTCCACAAAACTTCCAAAAAACTGCTCTTGGCCATTTCTGGGGAAAAAAAACATTTTTATAAATGATCTGAAGATGTAGGTTTACACATATAACACAAAGAATTAAATTGTTGTCTTTACCTTGCACTTCCAGTTCTGGTTTTGATGTCATCTTGGTATAAGGGCACATCTGAGCTCACTTTGATTGTATCGCTAAAGTGCTGAAAAAGGAAAGAAATTCATGTTTTTCAACTTGCAACTTTATTTAAAATGTTATGACAGTACAATTTGATCTTTTGACAAGTTTAAATAATGATGCATGACTAAGTGCACCTCAGCTGACCCTTCATCACCACTCAATATAGTCCAACTATTCAAATGTAGTGTACTTTAATGAGCAGCTCATCTGTCATTTTTACTTAGATCAGAAAACATTTGACTGTATCGTCATAAACTCCAGTGTCAGGAGTTAGGCAAGAGAAGTAAGTGAAAGTATGTGAACCCTGGCAGTACAGGCAGACCTGAAGGAACCAGCCCACTGTAATCAATATGCATCAGTGCAGCCCAGTGGCTCATGTCGCATGCACAGGTCTGGTTTCCTCACCCACAAATGCCAACAGAATGATCCAACACGTACCACATGGCGCGCTCCATTGTTCTTCCGGCTCGCTGGCTTCCCCTGTCCCAAATAGTCCTGTAGTATGTCTCCAATCTCATGAATTCCATTGTTCTGACAGTAGCTATAGCCATTTTGGTGACTGTAGCCATTGCAGCTATTGGAATACTGTTGATGAGTCTTGTCTGTTGCAAAAAGGCTGCCATTCCGTCCCAGTTCACAGTCTATTTCGCTGCCGTTCTTCTGGCTGTCACTGGTAACATCATTTGTTCCTCTTCTAGCCTGAACTTCAGTGTACAACTGTGAAAACACAATATAAAGATTTGAAACATGTTTAGCTCCTAAAAGTTACATATATTAAATGTTAAACACCATACTGACCAATCAATACCATATTTCACTGCTACACATGTATTTCTCCTCTGTACAAGCAAGTACTTGCCATCATATCTGTTTATACTTCCTTTAGGATCAGATTTCAGATTTGTATCCATGTTACAGAGTGTGAGGGGCCGAGAGCCGGAGGGAAGTTCTGCTTGTCTGTCAGCGCATCACTGTTTAATTAGCTTGTTAACATTTGTCTGTATCACTGCTCCAACAAGGTCATAAGGTTGAGTCAGTTAGAGCACTGCCAACAGATTATTATGGAGCTTGGGACGCACACTTTACTCTAATTAACACTGGTCTCCCGGGGTGATGAAACTACCAGTCGCAACTATTATCATGTTATCACATGGACAAAATATTTTTATTCCAGTGTTGTAAATAATGAGTTTGTTTGTTTTAGTGGTTGACAACATTTTGTAAAAAAGAAATAAATATCTCACCTCTTCAATCTTCCTCTGGATGTCCTGCAGCTGGTCTTCCCATTCTTGCATTTCCGAGTCAAAGTTGTCCATGAGTTCAGGCCTCTCCTGTCCCCATCCGCTGTGCTCCAGCCCACGCTCCAGATCAATGGCTGCCATGACGCAGGGCCACACGACACCTCGGGGGCCTTTCTAAAATGCCAATTTCCCCTTTCTCCTGTTGCACTGAGCTGTCAGGGGTCACTGTAGGTTTGCCAGTCGGGGGTGAGGGGATCAATGACCTGGAAACTCTATATTGACAAATAAGTGACAAAAAAGAGATGTTTGGTAACCAGAAAAATTCAAATATATTTCTAATAAACCATTTCTAGTAAGAATCAGCTTAAATGTCTACAATTAAATAACCAACACAGAAGCCCTTGTATATTATCCCACTCACCATAATCAAAGGACACGTAAGCCCACTTATGTGGCACGTGTCGACCCTCTGCATGACAGCATCCCTGTTTAGACTCCTGGTCACTTTGACCTTCCGCCTCTTTCAGACCAGAGGAAGAAAATATCCTTAGCATGCACTGTGGTGGCCATTTATTTGGAACCTGACCCAAAACTGCGCACATGGTGTCCTCGTAAGGCTCAAGGCATGCACCCACCTTTCCACATATTTTGCCTGACTGTTCAGCAAACATCAAGACATAAAATACACGTGCACCATGCATTTTTCAGCATTTCTACATAACCCTCATTGTTATGTAGAAATGTTTCATTAGGTCAAATACTCACTTTAAATCAAAGATACCAGACTGTTGTTTTCTAAACTACATGTGTCCCCAACTTTCAACTGCCTGTTTGCCTGTCACTGAATGATGGGTAATGGTGCTCGAATGAGAGACCACCTCCCACCTGTGATGCAAGACCTGAGATATTAATAATCTTGTAACTATGCATAGTAAACCCAACACAAGAAGAGAGAGGGGCGGAACTTATGACAGGCAACACAAGTGTCTATAGTGCATTCGATAAATAAAACAAATTATATTGACCATGGTATGTGAAAATGAAAATAAATAGTATATCCAGGTTATGGTTAAGCAAAAGAAATACCAAAGTTTCTCAGTTGTTCCAGAAGCATCATCACTATTATCAATGTTTATATTACATTTTTTTTAGAGGCTATAATCTACAATTGGTAATAGGCAACTCAAAATTACTCAAATCACCTGTTCCATTGCAGTCATTAATAATTGAATAATAATAAATAACTGGCCTGACATAGCACTGTTCTTACCTGACTGTGTATTATTCTATTAGGTTCTGCAGTTATAAATCCCCAGTTGCGTTTTCCGCATTACGCACTCTGCTCTCTCCACCTGATAAGCTTGTCCGGTGGTCAAACTGTCAACTCCCCTCTGTCGTGCTTCCCCTCGGTTTTTCCTCCTTCTTGTTACGTAAAACCCCGCGGACTGGATTTAAAGGGCCCCAGCCTCCACATGTCCAAGTTATGTTCGTTGCGCAAAAGAGGTAAACAGCTCTGTGATCCAGCTGGGTGCCCTGTCTTTATACCCACACCCCACTGTTTACGTGGGCGCGCCAGTGGAGCCGGTGTCAAGTGTCATAATGTCAAATTTATTCGAGCATTTGAAGTCTCGATGGGACAACTGTCGTCACCACCATCCTGGCTATAATTACTGGGCCGCACGGAGAGAGGGAAAGTGTTTACATGGATGTTACAGCTGCTGCCCTCGCTTGGCCAATCAGCTTCTCTGTTGCTACTCCACATTCAGACACATGGGCAGATTTTGTCCTGTGACAAACTAAGGCCACAAATCACTTTTCCAAAGGACTGTGAGGAGGGGGTGACACCGTGAGTCATTGTGTGTGTCACACGCTTTAATAACTACTATCAAACCCAATCACAAAAGTGATGTTGTGTTTGGCTTGAATAGCATAGCCCACATCACTCTTACAGAGAAACAAATGTATCATTATGCACTGGAGAGGATAAATAACCTGAAGAATTACATATTTATATTTGACGAGGTGAAGTGTCCGTAAGGAATCCACACCAATGACTGTTCTTGACTCATCCTCAGCACAGTTGCTTCTGTTCATCTTTCCCACCATCAATTACCGCACATAATCAAAAGCCCACTGAGAAATGCATGGCATTCGGACTAGATCTGACATTTGGCAAAGGACGCGATCTTTAGAATTCCTTCCAGTTGAAAGTCCAGGGATCATTGTCATAATGTGCACCTGTTGTGTTCCTTAACACATGACAGCACAGTCCCTAAGCAGTTTAGAGGAAGGATTAGGAAACCCCTCTCTTTACCTTTGAGGACAGCAGCTGGATGGCACGCAGCAGAAAGTCCTGCAAAAGAGGGCCATAACAAACATGTAAATAGCAACGTTAAGCAGAAAGGTTAGACAGGGTTAAACCTGCATGGAAAGATTATTGGGCTCACTTGTTGATTTGTGACCTAAGGCTCAATTTAAACACTTGAATTAGATTTAATGACCTGGGGTCGTCTGAGGTTTTTGTCTGCTCACAGTATGTTGGCTACAGTAGATATTGGCCATCATGTCATCACTAGAGATGAAGACATAGATTTAGTAGGCCTTAGGAACAGAGCCAGGAATAGCAAAGTGATCAGAATACTGAATAATGCACATCTAGGTGTCAGCCTGGCACCATAGCAGTATGTATCTAACCCTATTTCAGCAAGTGTTGGAACAAGTGTTGGAACTACTGTAGTCACGTTACTAAAATTTTTTATTGCAATACTATGGTAACTGATACTGATTTTGATACCACAATGATAATAAAAATACTATATTTAGAACAAATTTCAATTAAAGGTCCTATATTACACAAAATTGACTCTTGTGAGCTTTAAACCAGGTTAGAATGCTGTTACCTCAACAAAAACATACCTGAGTTGTGTTTTGTTTCATTCACACATGTTTGGGTAATCCTTTATGTTTGTCAACATCTCCAAAGCTCAAAATGCTCTGCGCCACCTTGTGATGTCATGAAGGCAGTTAACACTACATTTTACCTTTAATTTAGTAAAGATGGGTAATTCCAGGGTTGAAATTATCCAAATGATTCTAGTGAAGGTGTATGGAATTTAAAACCACAGTGGAGCATTTCCTGCATTATCACATGATATCACAAAGTGGAACAGAGTGTTTTCTGTTTAAAAAACTCAGCCTAAATAAAAGATTTGTTTGTTAAACATGTGTGAATGAAACAAAACATGTGTGAATGAAACAAATCACAACTCCAGGTATGTTTTGATGAGGAAACAACATCATAACATAGATCAGAAAATAGCGTAATATGGGCCATTAAAAATAATCATAGTTCTAATATTGATTAGTATCTGAGCATCAATTATTTTGACAACCCAGTTGGGACAATGATTTGCATATCTCTGAGAAACTATATATTATATAACATACATACATACATATACATATACA
>KN481682.1:6830-22588 GCA_000787095.1 Periophthalmodon schlosseri
GGGGGGGAGGGGGGCAGGTGGAGCAGGTGGAACAGGTGGGGCAGGTGGGGCAGGTGGGGCAGGTGGGAGCTGTGGTTCAGGAGTCATCTCTTCAACGGGACTGATGGGCTTCACTTCAGTCTCTCGGGGAGATTCTGTTTGTGGTGACTGTGATACTGGGGCTTGTGGTTCCTGATGGGTTACATTTTGTAACTTATTTTCTTCAACAGAAACAGGTTCTACTTTTGTCTCCTGGGGTTTATTGTTCTGCTGTTTTGTCAGTTCCAAAAAACGGCTGTGGAACAGTATGACAGGCCCACTCTCGATTTCACCATCAACTCCATCTTGTACTCCAGGTTGACTTGGATTATTCTCAGGTTCTTCATGTCTGCGTTCCAGGTGCTGAAGTCGTCTCGAGTCCAACTCAAAAACTGCACTGTGAAAAAAGCGAGAGGCAAACAGTTCCTTGCGTTCTGGTTCCTCCGGTTTAGGCTCCTCCTTTCTGTCATCAAGTTTATCTTCAGAACCACTTCTGGTCTTGTACCTTCTGTACCAAGAAACAGGCTTAATGGGTTTGGGAGCAGATTCCACTTTGACTGTGGCTTTTCTATCCCGAAAACTCGCCAAATGGGGATCATAATCCAGGAATGACCAGTTATCCTCTCTGGATAAAGATTTGGCACGCTCTAGAAGAGCTTTAGTATCAGGAGTGATGGTCCGGTCATGTGCAAAAGAGTAGAATTTGTTTTTTTCAAGCTGCGCCAGTTTGGGGTCTGAAAACCTCTCCCCACGCAGCCTTTCTGAAAAGTTCATGGATGTTGAAGGGACAGGAGAGTGTGACTTGGGTTCTCGGTCTTCTTCAGAATCAGATCGGACTTCTCCTGGCTCCAAGTCCCAAACGCCATATTCCAAACGTTTGCGATTATGAAATCCTTTGCCTCTTGAGAAATTTTGGTCTTGTAGAAAGTTGTCCACTTGTTTAACTCTGTTCTCCCATCTTTTTTGCTGCTCTTCTTCCACAGCAAGGATTGGAGTATGTGGTTTTACTTGTGCATCAAGCGTCTTTTTAAGGCGTTCTATTTCTGGCAATTTGTCATCAATCCTGCTCAACTCTTTCCTTGAAGGACTAACAAAGTCATTATCTATATGATGAGAATGTCCAGGAGACAAGCCACTGTTCCACTCAGGATCTTCACTTTTATGCCTAAAGCTCCTGTAGACACGCTCTCGCTTAACCCCTGTTTCGGCATCAAACTGATCCAACTTTTTAAACCTGTGTGATGGGAAGTTATCTGTGACTGTGACATCCTCTGGTGGTTTACCAACTTCATGTACAAGACTGCGGTCCTCCATATCCTCACTCTTAATTTCAAGTGGGCTTTCTGGTTTTTCCAGTTTGCCAGACTCTCGCTGCTGCTGTAGCCTTCTATTTTGTTCCATTTGCTTACGGTAACTCTGAGAAAGATCAATATCAACATGGTCATCCTTGTTTTTAGCACTTTTGTCAGTATCAGATGAGGCACTAAACTTTAGTGGTCCATGTTGTTCCTCTCTTGCATTTGCTTGGTCTGGACCTCCCTCATGAGAAAACCTCCTGGATAAACTGTGTCTTTTTGAGTCTTGCAACTCAGAAGACATGTCTCCCTTCTCTTTATGCCCCTTGTGATCTTCTTGGCCTTCTTTTTGAGTTTTATCAGTTTTGGGTCTTGAATCTCTTCGTTGTGAATCTTTGTGAGTGTCCATCTCTTTTTGATGTGCTCCACTAGCACCAAATTCAGCAGGTTCCTCCTCATCAACCTTGCTCCTCTTCTGAGGTACGACTTTCCCACTGGATTCAGCAAAGCGTCTCTTTCTTGCAGCCAAACGCTCAGAGTCCACAGAGTCTTTTCCATCGCTTCCCAATTCAGTTTTTATTTGTTTTTTGAGTCTTGTTTTTCCATCCATTTCCAAATTTTCTCCTTTACTCAGTTCTGAAGTTTCATTTTTACCAGCTTCATGATTGTCCAGATCTCCTTTGTACTTCTGCCTTTCATGGACGTCTTGATCTGAGCCTTTACTCCGGCCAGCTCCTCCTTCAAAACCTGCTTCAGGTTCTGCCTCAAGTATTTGAGAAGATGGTGACTGTGCCTTTGTTTTTCTTGGTTTAAGCCCCTTGTCAGTTTTCTCTTTTCTTTTGGTTCGCTTTGTTTTCTCACCACTCGACAGGCGTTCAGTTGGGGCAGTCTTCTCAGTCTTATCATTTTTGGAACCATGCTCAAGGGATTTATCCAATTTGTCAAAGACATTGAGCGGTGGAGACATTGAGCTTACACTGCCACTTCTCTCGGAGGACTGGCTGAACACGCGCCGCTCTGGGTCTCTGGGAGCACGCTCGCGCTCTGATGGTGAAGGCGACACTGCAGGAGTTATGGGCCGTCGTGGGTGAGAGGGACTCCACCTGCTCCGGTCGGCCTCAAACCGTTCTCGCTCCCTTTCCCGCTCTCTTTGAATGTATGTATATTTCCGAATGTCCTGTTCAAATGGGTCTCTGTAGTCCCTATAGTCTCGAGGGTCTTCATGGTACCGGGGGTCAAAGTGGTCACCCTGATAATGTTCAAGTTCGGAAAAGCGTTCTCTCCGGGCAGCATACTCTCTTCTGGCTTCTTCAGGATAAAGGCCTGGGGTACGTAGGTTTTCATAGTAGGCCCTCTCTGTAAATTCATGGTATGGAGGCCTGCGCTCCTCCCTGAATAAAAAGCAACATACATTTAGTTACAAGCGGTTTCCCAGACATTTATGTTTTATATCACACTATGCCTATATTGTTTACCTCCTTTCAAGTGGTAGATCATAGAACTCCCTAATGTCTTGACCCGATGCCTGCATTGAGCGATAGAAGGCAAGCTGACTTTCTTGGCTTGCAAAATCCACCTGTAAATACACAAAGATGTTATATGTGGTTAGATGAATATGAACAAAAAACACATGGCTAGTGTATTGCAAATACAGCTTACATAATGTACCTTTATTTTATTACCACCAAGTTTCCAGCCCTTGGTCTCCCGAACAGCTGCCTGAGCAAAGTCTGTGTTGTTATACAAGATAAGTGCCATACCCTTTAATCTGTCAAGCACAACCTGAAAAAAGAAGAAAACATTTTAACAAATGCAAACAAAAGCTTTCAAGATAAAGAACATGTAACTGCACGTGTACTGTACCTTGACAACATGTCCATAACGGCAAAAGTGCCTTGTGAGGTATTGCTCTGTTATGTTAGATGCCAAACCATCTAGCCAAACGCATGTAGTGGGCATGCTTTTGCCGAAACCAAGCTGAAGAAAGACAAGAAAGAAGAATGAAGAAAGACATAAATACAACATATGTCCAGTGTTTGAAACTGAAGTTGTTTATAGTTTCAAATAATGCACTACCTTTAATCTATTACTTCCAAGATATTCTCCATCCATCTTCTTAATGGCCTTGCAAACACTTGCAATATCAGAATATTGTACAAAGGCATACTGTGGGACACCATTTACTTTCTTTATGTCAATATCCTATAAAATAGAATAGATGAGCTAAATAAACAGAAATAATAATTCGCAAACATATGCAGCAATTCACACTCAGAAACATACCACAATTTCTCCAAAGCGTTGAAAAACATCAAGAAGCTGTTGGTAACTTGTGGTCTTTTCGAGATTTCCTATAAACAGGGTCCTTGTGGCTTTTGGGTGGAACTCGTCAATCCGCCCATCTAGAGGTCTAAATTCATTCTCACTTTCTGTTTCTGGTGGAAGAAGCAATAACCATAATTTTTACTGACAAAAGAAAAAATAAATTTTATGTAAAATTAGTGGTCACCACATACCAGGTCCATTATAGGCAGTGACCTCAATAAGCATGCCAAAGAAGAGTTTCCCCTTTGAGACGCTGAGTGCCTTCTCTTGATCCTCTTGCTGTCGGAAGAAAACCAGGCCATAACGATCCTCAGATGCTCCATGGATCTGTACAGAGGTCACTTTCCCATGTTTTTTAAATTCGTGGAAAAGACCATCTTTTAAACTGGTGTCTGCATAAAAAAAATATATATATTAACAACAGTGGTCCAAGACATTTATAAAAAAAAAAAATTCTGAATGTTGAAATATATTTTATAGTTTTTGGAATGCGTATACTTGCCTGTTGATCGAACAGGTAGGTTTTGAACTTTTATTCCAAAGCTCCTGCGTGGTTCGTCTGTGTCAAGTATCACAGAAGCAGGAGGAGCATGTGTAGCTGATGACTGAACTGATCGAGCCCGTGACCCATCACTTGAGCTGCTATTTGATTCACTAAAATTGAGCACAAAATTTGAAAATAGAACATTAATTTGTGTAATATTTGAATTTCTGTTATCATTAAAAGACAAAGATGTATGTCTAACCTGCCACTCCCTGTGCTGCTACTGCTGCTCACAGAATCTGAGCTTGAAGATCTGCTACGTGACCGAGACCTTGGGCCTCTACCAGGGGACAGGGGAGCTCTTTTAGGAGAATGAGAAGATTTGGGGGTTTGTCCTGTGGTCCGTTGGGGAGAGGGTTGTCTTGACTGAGAGGAATGAGAGGATCTGCTTCGTCGATGATGATATGTCCTGTCAACACGCCGCCCCCGGTCATCTCTGTAGAGGTCACGGCGTGAGGCAGAAGTCAAAGTAAAGGGGTCTCTAAGTCTAGCCTCAAAATGCGGGTCCGACGCTTCAAATGTCCCACTGATAGCACTGCTCCCAGAGCCAGCAGCAGCAAACATAGAGCGATCACGGTAATAGTCCGCATTGTAGTGTCGCTGCCGATCAAAAGTGCTGCTGCGTTCATGGTGTCCATATGGGCTGTGGTCATAAGCGCGATCTCTGCTTTCTGAGCTGCTGTAGGGGACAGAAGGGCACAGAATGTTGTGGTTAATTGCAAAAAAAAAATGTTTCAAATGTTATCCCACAATTATATCACAATGCTGCACTTTGTGAGGCTGAGACTTTTTGTTAGTAATCAAACTGAGGTTTACTCAGATTCTTAAACTTCACAATCAGAACCAGATTTGGATTTGAAAAATAAGTTAAAGAGAATTAAATGGTTAGTACTTTAACCAAAAACAGTTCATTATCTATACCACATTCAGATAACTCATTTTTTAATATGAAATAGCCTGTCAAATACGATATGTTGCAACTTGCATACATCAATCTATGTCTAGTGTTCTTTGGGCTAGAATCTCATAGCCCGTGAAGGTTTAAGAGCTGAAATACAAAAAGTTGTGGAATACATATACAGTATGTTGAGAGGAAATTATATTAATAAAAATGCTGTATTTTTCATTAGGTGAAATGAGCCAAAACTATAATGTGAATTATGATACTTGTGTATGTGTCTATAAAAAGCTAAAAGGGTCAAAAGGTAAAATTGTACATTATGTAAATACTATGCATTTCTTTGATTCCATGATCTATCTTAAATTACTCCATTGGTGAATGTAATCTACAAAAACATCAGTAAACACAACTCTAAAGAAGAGTAGAGAATAAGAATACAGAGGGCAGAGAAATACCAACCTTTTAGAAAGAAGTTACTGAAACTATTCCAAATAAAATCTAGGTGGTCAAAATGTGAGAGCCCTTAAGAAAAACCAAAGGGGAAAAAATTCAATTGATCTAATTAGACAAAATTTCTTGAGTCATACGGCTCGTTATCTCCAAATCAGGCCAGCAGACAGTAGAGGCATAATCCAATTAGGCTATTTAATTCTTGATGGAAAAAGGACAAAAAATAAAAACCATAGAACTGATGGATTTCAGGAGATTTGGGGAAAAACACAGAACATAAGAGTTACTAGGTATACATAAATTTTAAAAAATATATTATTTCAGCCGAGGACTTAATATAGTGGACCCAGGATAGAAAATACATCCAACTTGATCAGTTCTGCTTTTAGTTTGCAAAAATAAAAATGTAGAAAAGTATTCCAGTGGTTTCTGTAGTCTCTTAAAAGTATTTAGATATAATATAGAAAAACTACGAATAGTAAATCCCAGTCTGTGGCTTTAGAAAATCCATTAATCCTTTAATTGATGGCAGCATATAACTTCTTGCAGACTTTCTTCAAGTGTTCTGATATTATATTTCTAGAGTCTTCTGGATGCAGCTACATACTCCTTACACTTATGTCCAGTTTAGTAATCCACATGAGGGACCGCTACAGCTATGCAAACTAGAGTCTGTGTTAGTACATCCAACATGTGGCAGTGGCAACGAACTGAATACATCCAGGAGGGTACATCCAAACATGGGTCTTCAGCCATCTTCATGGTCGTCAGTCCAAAACAATAGTTCCACAAATTTTCTTGGGTCACTTTTCTGTGTTCTTGGTGTAGAAGCTCTGTGGGAATTGTCTACAGTAACTCCAGTCTGAGATGCGCAGACCAGGACTGGCTGGTCAGCTGTTGCAGCTGGTCACAGTCCCTCCGTCGCTTTAGTTTAAATCCACACTGGGTCATATCCACTGTTTCAAAAATGATAAAAGTATTTCCATACTTGACAAAAACAAAAAAATAGTGTCAAAAAATTTCTGTGAAAAATGTAGTATCAAAAAGTAGCGCTTTACTTCCGGTTTGCATAATTCCGAGATACCGAGTGGTAGTTGAGGTAGATTCCACATTATGGAAAAAAAATGCATAGAATCCAACTCCCCATGGTATATATTCCCACAATGTAAGGTCCGAAACTCACCAGTATATTCCTCAGAGATCAAATATCCAGAAGCACACTTTGGATTATAGATACCTCATGAAATGATAATGTGTAGTTAATTACTTAGATCCCATGGGCAAGGTGAGTCAGTAATGATGAAAAGTGGAATATATCCTACATTACTTTTGAAACAACCCAGCAATGAGATTTACACATATCTGATACTTAAATTCCCCTGTGTTTAAAGGGGAGACCAGGTCCACTTACCCATCTATTCTCCGTTCATAACGCCCCTCTCTGGTGTGAAGGGACACTGGTGGCCCAAACACAGGGCCCACTGTCCCCCTAGAGAATCCTGTAACGTCTCGACTGCTCGAAGGGGAGCCGTCCTCAAGGCCCCGTACAGCACTTGGGACCGAGCCAGGTTCATTGTAGTCTGTCCGTAGGTCCCGATCTCCCATCTTATTGACAGCATTATGGGCCTTCTGAGCACTTTTGATATCCACAAAATCGACAAAAGCTGCAACACCCCCCTCTGATCCCCGCTTTCGGAGGACTTTAACACTCTCCACACGTCCATACCTATGAGAACATTGCAATATAAACAAAGAGAAAAGTTTACTTTCCAGATCATCAAAACAAATGCACTGATTTGTATAACTTAAAATAATATAATATTGTACTTATATTTTTCAGTGTGAGAATGTATTTAATACAGCAGGAACATATCGAAAAACAGTTTGTTTAGTGCATTCATATCGACACACAGCACATTACAGAGTTGTTTCTAAAGACGAGTCGAGCCTCCCGTGGCCTCCGAATTACTCTCAGTGATGATGACCACATATAACATTACACAGCTATAAATGACCTCTGTGAATACAAGACGGCACGTTTACGACGTTGGCTATTTTAATGCTTTACTGTGGAAAATGCTTTGCTAGTTAGCGATAATTAATGTTGCGCAATTTTCTTAAGTTAACGCTGGTTGTCATGCAGTGAGAGCGATCGATGTCATGCCGCAGACAAACTTGCTATCATTCGTGAATTCACAATTTGGTGTTTAATTGTGTTTGCAACAGTAGGGAGAAAACACCTATGCGTGTTTCTGTTTAAAGCATCCACTGAGCATCAACGTGAACTGTATATAGTATTATTTCACCAGCAACCTCGCCAATATTAGCGTCCCTTTAGTTTGTGCTGAATCTGATCATGACACCGTCTTGACTTCCCACAAAATGGTTGGTTCGTTAGGTGGTAGCTTGGCAGCTAAAACTAGCTTACCATCTCTTGGTATTTGCAACGAATGGGAAACATTACTACGAATGTTCGACGTAAATACGCAAATGCAATAAATCATACACGACATTGCAATACAGTTAACAGCAGCACAGCACACATTGTGCCGATTTTAATGTTGAAAGGCTAATGCTAGCCCTGTTAGCATTAGCCACTTCCACCGCAACTGGAACTGAACCTAGCGCGCGCTGCTTAACGAACGCAGGACTCCTCTTGCGTAACATACCGTTTAAAATGCTCCACGATCTTCTCCTCTCGGACGTGTTCGGGTAAATTCCCCACCCATAGGTGTCTGGTTTCCCGAACCATCGTTTGCTATTATTTTCCCCTTCTTACACATATGATCTGGTTCGTTTTAATTCCTGCCGCTGGTCGGAGGTCCGCCTCTACAAAATGAACGATATGGGCCTGGTTGTTTGCTGTCGATTAGCTTTAGCTGCTGCGTCCTCTGTCCGTGTACGTGAACGCGCATCAACGCCGCTCCAGATGGTTTTGGGAGCGCGCTGCGCGGCTCTGTGATGATAACGCGAGAAGATGGCACCTCCGTGAAGTTGGCCCCCCATCAAACGCACAGTGACACAAAAAATGACAATCGTTTGTGCTGGTTTGTGCTGCAAAAAGTTTCATTTGTGCTGCGAGATATTAATGATTCTTTTATAGGTTAATTTGGGGTCAGCCAGCCCCCAGGAATGCTTAAAATGCTCCAAAACGGCCCAAAATGGTGTCAATCGTTTGTGCTTCGTTTGTGCTGTAAAAAGTTTCGTTTGTGCTATTGTGGTTCTTAAGATATTAGCAATTTTATTTTCGGTCGATGACGTCATCCAGCCCCACAAATTGTTAAATATCGTTCGAAAACGGCATAAAAACATACAAATCGTTTGTATTTCGTTTGTGCTACTTTGTGCTGTGACTATTTTCGTTTGTGCTAGCATATTTATAATTATCAATCATAATTCTTTGTGGCAATTATTTTGCTATAAATCAAGACATTTTGGTGCACAATTTCATTGTATTTTAGAATACGGTGCACACAAAACTAAGTTGTTGCAATTAGGCTACATTTTGCCCACGGGGGCTAATGATGGTCTGGTCACGGCTGCCGAATAGTGAGGGGAGATCTTAACATTTTAAACGTCTTGGCTCATTTTACGCATGCCTTATTACATGAACCATTTAAGCATGCTTATAGTAATAACACATTTCACATATTTTTATTTTCAACTTTTATTTTCCAAAATACAATTTCTAAAGAATTAGCAGTTATAAATAATGATAATTGCTTTTAATAGCAGATCTACTGCTACATTTAATCAGCATCTGGTTAGTCATTGCAATATGATTTCTCTGTCCAAAGACAAGATGAACCAGCCATTACATTTTTACTATTGTTCAGTTTGACTGATCTTGATTGTGATTTCCACCTCAGACCTACAGTCCATATAATGCTAGATATTGGAAGTAAAAGTGTACTGATTACATTTTTTTTTTTTTATCTATTTCATGAATATACTTGGTCTATATATAGTATCACTTAATATGTGCAAGATAATCAATAATAAATGGCTGTTTTTAAGGGAATGTCCAGGGCTCCCTTTTAACCCGAGTTGCTGCTGATCCATCACTGTCCGTGCTGTGCAGAGACCAAGGAGAGATGACATGCTTTACACAGGAGCTTCCCGTCCAGAGGATAGCAACCCCGCTCATTGGGTTCAGGAGTCAGGTGAATAAAACACATCTGAAAGAATATAAGATGCTTGCAACCTTGAACATGATTATATTTGTTTTTTGTTACTTTTAATTTGTAGCATAGTTTTCCTTACCTCACATCTATAGCAGTCCTCGTGATAGGAGTTTCCCAGGCATTCAATTGTGAAGCTGTCAGTACCATCTTCTTTTGGAATTATTAGCTGATTACAAGCGTTACATTTGGGGGCATATTTCCTTTGCAAACACATTTTAAGATTGACAAATTACTCGTGATAATATTGTTCAAAAGTGATTGTATATAACTGTACCTGTAGTAATCCGGCAGGCAGTACACTTCCCCAACTTCCCCTTGGGCAAATCGCTGCTCCCCAATCTGCTGTTTACATGTTGTACACATAAAGCATTGGGGATGGTAGGCCCGTTCTAGTGCACGCATCACTTGATATTTGATAACTTCTCCACAGGCCCAGCAGAGCTCCAGACTTGCCTGAGACAAGAGGGAAATGATCAGTGTTTTGTCTTGTCAGGGCATGCTAAATGATGTTTTGTGTTCAATAAATTGTCTACTATTGTGTGAATATTTCAGCATGCAGTCATGTTGTCATTGTTCACTTATGTCTTGCCGTTTTCACAACATCCTCTACCTGGTAGCAGTCTTCACACAGAGGGATTCCCGCTTTGTTGTAGTATTGTTTACCCGCCAGCGGGATGTGACATGATCTGCACTGGAAGCAAGCCTCATGGTAAGTCCTGTTCAAAGCTTCTATCGCGGGTTCACTTAGATTCACTGACTTTCGACAGAAGCCACACACATCTATAAACAGCAATTAAACATCAACAAAGGCTGTAATAACCAGTGTATTGTCAAACCTGGGTGGTACAGATATAAACCACTTTACCTTTACTTTCTTCATATTTGTCTGGATTTGCTTTGTGGATTGGTTCCTCCATCATGTTTTTATTTAACCCACTAGATGGAGTGCTTGTTTCCACCTATAAACAGAAATAAAATTACAACAAGAACTGAAAGCTCAAATCAGTAATGGGTACCATTTTAGAGCCAAGAGTAAGTGTTCATATTACAAAACTATTACAAATATAAATTTAACATCCTGCTAATATTTATTATACCCTCTGAGAACTGTGAAACTGTAAAATTATTGTCCATGTAAGAAAGTTTGTACTCTGCATTTAACCCATTTTTCAATGTCTCAGGGGCCCATTTCCAGATTTTGAGCATGGTTTGTTCAGGACTATAGCCCAGTGTGCATGTAAGCCAAAGCAGGGACCTTTTGATTGTGAATGCAAGTCACCGTGCTTCCCTGAAATGTATTATGATTCAATTCTAATTTTCACTTTCAGTTTGCATATATTTTTAAATTCAGGGCTCCTATACACAGAAAAACAGAAATTGAACAATATGAGTTCAAAGGTCAGTGATCAAGGACTTCTGCTCTCACCACGAGAGCAGAAGTCGTCTGCATACCTCTCTGCAGTAAACCGGCTGCTGGCCTGGGGTCAAAGTGCGCACTGGGGTTTGCTGGGCTGGGGGCGGAGGTGGAGGGGCCATTTCTTCTAAAGGAATTGTTCCCATGGAATAAGGTAGTACAGCAGGAGATGGGGAAGTGGGGAGCGAATCTAATTAAAGAAAAAAGAACAAGACGTGTTTCACTGAATATATGTTAATTTTTGGGGTTTAAGATGACATCCCAACATTTTTCGGGTCTGTATTAATTTTACTGAGATGGTAGACAGATATATAATATGCAGATTTTGTTGTAATATAGCAAGTTCAAGCACAAAATCACTAATATTGCTTATCAAGTTTGTGGATTTTCATTTTTGATATTCCTGATGACAATACCATATAATTAATAGGGAATACTAGCTCTTGCATGAAGGTCTATGATCACATTCTAGAATCTGAAAACCACCAATCCATGGGTTTCAGAATGATGACAAAATAAGACTGTTGTCATAGCAATTAACAATTTAAGACAGTATTAAAGCAATTATTACATCTTTTGAATTGGAAAAAGTCCTAAAAATGTTGTCTGTAACAGGAAGCTGAAACCTATGAATACATTTTTGCCAATTAGTTCACTGTACCTTTTGGTTTTATGCTTTCCTGAGGTTTTGCTGTAACTGATCCAGATTGAGCAACTCTTGAAGGGACTTGTTTAGCTGCACCTACTAGAGTTTCAGCTTTGCTTTTAGCCCTGACTCCATTTGTCATATTGGTGTTTGTCTTTAGTGTGGCTCTAGGTGAGGTGTTGGTGGGACTGATGCGGACTGCAGTTTGCTGGTTGTCTATGACCGGGGAGCTGTGAGCTTGGAGAGTGGGCTGCTGCTGCTGGGTCACTGTGCCTTGATACGGAGATGCTAGAGTGATGAAGACTGAAGACACCATCCTTTTGGGAGGAGCTGCAGTGGCCATGGTTGAATCTACACCAATAGTGAGGAAAGGTCAGTAATATTGCTATAACACACCAAAGTAAATATTTGAGTTAGAATAGGTTGGGTTACTATGTAAACTGTTGATACAGTGTTACAGTATCATTATTATGATGCAAATATCATAAACAATACTTTAATCAGAATTATTCTTATTTTATGTCAACTCACAATTCAAAACATTAGGGCACAGCAAATATAATTACAGCATCAAGGAGTGTTTTGTTTGCTATCCATATTACAGATGTTGGAGTATAAAAGGAGCATTAAGAAAATATAATGTCCAAATTATTTAAATAGTTTTTTAGTCAAACATCTAAGTATTTATTTAAATTGGTTTATATAACATTTTGACATTACCTCAGCAATAGCAAAATATAATATGAAATTTTAATTGTGCTCTCCCACATTATTGACTTTATAAGCCAACAGCGTATTGACAGTTTCACAACTTTCATGATCTATAATGTCTTTGAAAAAACTATAAATCAGATAATATTCATGTCATTACATACCTTTTACAATCAGTCCCTGTCTTCTTTGTTTCTTCTTTCTTTCACTTCTGGTCTGTTTCTGTAATCTGCCTCCTGTACAGCCTTTACTGGTAGAAGACTTTACTCTGGTGGAGAGGACGACTCTGCTAAAAGCCACTCCTTTTTCTCGTGTCCCTCCCTCGCCTCTGCTCTCTCTTGTCTATCGACCACTCCTCCTTCTCTGGCTGAATGACAATACCACCTCCTTTCCAACCGTAAAAGGTGAACAGTTAATCTCGGGCAAAGTGCAATAAAAAACATGACACATTCATTCGCTATGAAAAGTTGGCAGGCCTACACACACACAAACACTCAGGCATGCATGCACAAAGACGCTTATGCAAACAAAGCTGTCAAGAGCTGTGCCATCTTGCAAAATAGATAAAGAAAGACTTTATGGAGTGTCATAGATCAATTTTAGATTAGAAGACCTAGACATTTTGCCTCCTACATTGAGTTCTCCTCTTGCTAACCCTAATAATTGCAAGCCAAGCACACTATAAATTTTCCAGGCTTTGTGAATAACTTTCCACTTCTCTGTTTTCCCTTATTGTCTGTCACTTGTATTTTCATATCTTCCACAATGTGTCTGCCGACTTTTTTTCTTTTCCTTCGTTCCTTCTCCCTTCCCCCACATCATCATATCACTTCAGCCTTGACTCACTATCACAAACCATTCAAATAGTACTGTAGTTATGCCTGTGCTGTCCACATTTCTCTTGGTTAGCTTTTTGTGTTGGATTTCAGCGATACAGTGCAATGAATCAGGCCCATTGTGCAACAGGAGATGTTGGTTTATTAAGAAAGGGGGAACTCAGTGAGTGATGGCTGCTGAGTGCTCTGAAAAAGCTGCATTGTTTTTTGTACGAGAGTGAGCAATATCAGGACTGCCGATCAGCAAATATTGTGGTTGTATTCTGGAGCCAAACCTTGTAAGGCCTGGAGATTAAATGGTGGGATTTTGCAAGGATTCTAAAGTATGAGGGGCTACAGTCCAGATTGTGTGAGAAAGGGTTAAGTGGAGACTGATGGGGGTCTGTGTTGTTCCAGTTCTGTGCAAAGGAATGCTGCAGTGATGTCATGGCTGCAGGAGGGAGCATGCCTAGTGATGACACAACCCCCCCACCCCCAAGCCCCGCCCCCAAGCACCCAAAAACCTTATACAACTCTCTGAACTTCACTCGCTCCCCCGCCTCCTCCTCATCTGATCACTTTTCACTATTGTCAGACTATACACTACATCTGATACTTCAAGGCTTGATAGATTCTCACAATGGAAGCTACACAAGGCAGCTGGAGAGGAAATGGACTTAGGCAAAGGAAATCCAGGCCAAGACACAGGAAGAAAGTCCCTCAGAAAATGTTCACTTTGGAGTTGAGCAGGGGTTTAAACCTCATCAGTCCATTTTAGGGGATATCCACTTTTACTGCTCATGGTTATTATGCTGTTGAAGGGTTACATTTCATCCATTAAAGTCTGAGGCAAACTTTTAGACATTTTCCAAACTTCAGTGTTCCCCGCAGATTCCTGCTTCTCCGAGACTATGGTGCCAAAGACAAACCTTATGTGAACAACATTATTTGATACAAGAGAAAAACTGACACTTTAGTCTATCTTTAAGCAATCTTTTGTGTAACAATAGTGTGTGTTATTTGTGGGTGAATCTATTTTTGGGGAGGACTGAATTGTGGTTGTATTATTATAATCTATTCATTTTTAATATTTACAAGTATAATTAAATGCAAGAGTCGTCAATGGTGCACCCTTGCCGGGCCAGTCAAGACTACACAGTTCTTATACTGCCAGGCTAGATAGGCTGAGCGACTGTTTATTTGATGCCTTAGTAATAAAAATAACACAATTCTACTGCATGGAATTTAAAAGTCCATTATTATGTCAGCTTCAGTGACTCCTCCCGTAAAGCCCCAAAGTAATAGAAATGGTTTAGAAAGAAAAAGTCACATATTTATTGTCAAATGAATACACTCACAGTTTATGTATAATTCAACCACATATTTACACAGGAGTATTTCAAGTTTTGTCTGCACCAATCTCGCCATGTACCACTGAGTAGGCTTACCTTGTCTCTGGCTCAAAGTAGATTTTAGATTCTTTAAATTACAATATCTGTCTAAAACTTCTCAATGCAAAAACAGCCTACAGTATGTATTAGGAGTGGAATAAGACACAATTCCCATAAGACAAGATGCAAGATTGGGTTCACAAGAACAATATGTAATTTTGATATAATTTAGAATAAATAAATGGTATGGTTCATTTCATAAAATGATTTTTCACACATGTGCACAATCTGGCAAATTTATGCTAGATCTTGCGGTATGAGATCTCATGTCCTTTTCTCACTTGATGCCATAGATGTTGTTGCAAATTGTTTTTGTTTTGCTGAAATTTTAAATTTACTTGAGGGATTGGATCTGGAACTGTTACCATATTTGGAGATTAGATTTCTTGTTTCTTCTTCCTCCTGAAAAGAAACAAACAATTAGCACTTGTATTTTCATTTACCACATCACATTGCTATTTTTTTTTTTTAATTGACACATACCTTTAACACAGCCTGTAGTATGTCCTGTGAGGGCAGCAAACAAACAGCTTCTCCCAAAAATGCTATGAGGACATGGAGCACATCAGCCCAGTCTCCTACAGTTAGCATCAGGACCAGGAGGGCACCTAAACGCACCACAACCGAATGGATCAGGGCCTCTGTTACAGTCTGACGGTTCTGTCCATCTGCAAAGATTAACACAACAACAAACATCTTATTCAACTGTTTATTGGTGTTATGTTATTAAGATTGCAGTTGTGTATGGGTTATGTTTGTATGTCTGCTTCAACTTGCAAATTGCACATAAGCGTAGATTTATTTCAAATAGAGCTGTAAATTTGTCACACTCGAACCATTAAAAATGTTTTAATCTCTTCTTCATCATGTGTGTTTGACAGACATTAGAGCTGGAGCCCACACTTTAACAGATTCAAGAGTGTATTGTAATTATCAAAAGTATCAACAAGATTTATTTTTATTTTTTATTTATTTATAATAAATAATAAAAAAAATATATAAAT
>KN481684.1:0-26073 GCA_000787095.1 Periophthalmodon schlosseri
TAAACTTCTGGTTTCAACTGTATACAGTGGTTATGGGGAAGTAGGAAAAACAGCACATGCAATATTAACCTGAAGGACATCATTAGTTACACAGTTTACTATCGAAAACTACAATATAAATGATTTTGAAAGCTCTGTTTAGTCACAGCTGTAGCCGTAGTTGCACCTATAATAAAAAGCCAAGTCTTGTGTAAGGACAGCTCCCATACTTCGCACTGTGACGGATTAAGTCTGGAGGAGCAGAGCAGACCGGGCCAGATCACCACTGCACAGAGCCCAGGAAAAACAATGGAGCCCAATGAGATAGAGATGGGAAGGGAGTGTGTACGGGAAGCTGGAGGAGCCATAAATCATGCTGTGATTTTCTCTTTGTGAACACTGGGGCTGTGATTAATGGCACAGCGCTTTAGGCCCCGTCACCACATCTAATTGGGGAACATCGGTCATCATTAACATGGGACAGTGAGGCAGGGACAGTCGTACCCCCAACCCCCCTCAGCGACCCCCAGCCCACCAAAAGACAGCAGCAGAGGTCACCCAGAGGTCAAAGTCCTGCCTCAAATAATAACCACATAGCTGCTAAATGAACAACCAGCGCATGAGGAGAATTCATTTAAATCAGCATCTTCAAATTTGAATATTTAGAGTCGACATCTTATAATTAAGAGTATCCAAAGATTATCATATTGTTTTGGTGTAGGTTTTCTGTCAGATGCCCTTCCAGTGAAACTTTTTACCCACACTTGGATTTGGAGTGTATATTGTGCCAACACTTTTTCATTAGTTAAATCTTTATATAACATTACACCCAAAGCAAATCTATGAAAAAGGACCAAAAACTATACTAGCCTTGGATTTGCCAATCTCTACTGAACAACAGGTCAAAGGTAGCTGTTAACTTGAAAACTACCACTGCATGACATCACAAGGTGGTACAGAGCACTTTGAGCTTTTTAGATGTAGACAGACTAATAATGCAGACTCACTTTGAGCTTTTAGATGTAGACAGACTAATAATGCAGACTTACTCAAACATGTGTGAATGAAACAAAACACAACTCCAGGTATGTTTTTGATGAGGTAACAGCATTATAACATGACGTAAAGCTCACAAGAGTCAATTTTGTGTAATATGGGACCTTTTATATTGTAATATGTTTATTTCATAGGTAAACAAACCACAGCTTATGAAAAATATTGCCCGTCACCCCCTCTTACTTATTAGTTTTTCAAAAAGTGCAATGAAAACTCTAACTTTATTTAAATTCAGTTGTTTAAATCATACCTATTTACTTACCACTATTTGGTTTTGTAAGAGTTTAAATTCGAACATTATATTCTGCACTTGCCTTTGTGAGCTGCTGGATTTTCTGCAGATTCGACATTATCATTCTCTTTGGTTTGAGCATTTTTATTCCCGAAACACAAAAGGTCAACCTCTCCACGCCGTGTCCCCCATAAAAGATTATAATATACGCTTGAACAGAAAGCTTTGTGGAATGAAACGCAAATATTCACTGGTCTGCATGATCCGGCTCTTTT
Organism: Periophthalmodon schlosseri; assembly: GCA_000787095.1. Lineage (NCBI taxonomy): Eukaryota > Metazoa > Chordata > Actinopteri > Gobiiformes > Gobiidae > Periophthalmodon > Periophthalmodon schlosseri. The sequence goes on from KN481684.1 coordinate 1,543, forward strand.
ATCAGACTGCTCGGAAAATCCTGCCACTCAAATCACTGTTAGTTTAGTTTGAAGTGAGGGATGAAAAGCCTAAGAGAGCCACATTAAATCAAAACGCAATGCCTTTTTGTTCATTTAAAAGGCTGTGTCCTGCTGTCTGGCTTTTGTAATGCTGGGAAATGTAACACGATACTTACAGCCACAAAAAGGGGACAAGCTAGTGTCAAAACCACATCTAGATAAACGAAAATGTGGATAAAGACTCAACTTATATCACAATTAGCTGCATAATGTAAACTATAGGGCTGCAGTCCACTAAAGAAATTCATGTCTGACGAAAGATTGATTTGTCGACTAAAAAGGGGTGTGGCAAAAGCTTTCAAAACGATTGTGCATCTCTATGTATCTGACCCAAACTGCACTCATAAGACAACTGCACGGGATTTCACGCAAATAATGCAGAAAAAAGTACTTGGAACCAATGTATTTATATAAAGACAGATTAAACTCTGCCTTTTTACGTATAAATACCAAAAAAATTCCAAATCTTCACCTAAATCACATAAATGACTCGCTCACCAACTGCTCTTTTGTGGTGTTGTCCTATATAAATCCCCATTATCTTAATAAAATTATGACTAAACGACCAAAGGAATACAGCCCTAATAAACTAAGTGAGATAATGTAATACTGGAGTGAGAAGAAGGGACACAGTGTATATGGTGTTTATGTTTTCAAATACAATCTTAAACTGCAGTCACATATATTATGTATGTTTATTATGAAATTATGGCATATTGCTGTTATAGAAAGCAAACCAAATGGTTCAAAGCTTCATTAGTTAAAATGTAAATAAATTCAGCAGTATAGTTGCCTATTAGCAGTGGTGGGATAAATATTTGCAGTGCAGAGTGTCCATAAAGTCCCTTTACAATAAAAAAAAAAATATATTACAAAGGCATTTGATAAAATATCTTAATCCCTTGTTCTATTGTACTCAGTGATTTCCAAAGTTTTTTGCCTCCTTTAATCCACCTCTATATGGACACCATTAGTTGCACAAAGCACAGCAAGATGGTTCTGGATTTCTTGATATGTTCACTGTGGCATAGCCTCATCAGTGGTTGCAATCGCATCTTTTGCTTTCATTCAGTAATGTCCAGTATTGTACACAATATCTTTAACATAGTCCCATTGAAAGAAATCCAGAGGTGCGAACGTGGTGGCCATAGAATTGGTCCATCCCTTCAAATCCAACGGTCTGGAAATGTTTGATTGAAGAACTCACAAACATGCAGACCCCAATATGGTGTCACCATGTTGCTGGCAAATGCTGGTTGGTTGAAGGTTCTGCAGTTATGGTGCCACATATTCAGTCAAAAGGTTAAGGTCGACATTTGCAGTAATTGAGCTCTCGTGGAAGAAAAATGGACCAATAATTCGATTGCACTTGTGATTAAAAACTTCTATAACCACTGAGTACAATAGAACAAATCTAATTAATATATCTTATCAATTGCCTTTGTAATTAAATTTTAAAATTGTAAAAAGACCTTATGGACACCCTGTATTTAGTGACAGAATACTGAATACCTACATAAGAAGTAATATATATGTCACATGGTCCAGTCTGGTACTGTGTTATGTTGGGAAAGATCTTTCAAAAAATTAATTGTTACAGTTACCCGTTAATTTTCCCCCAAAGTGATTGCGTTAGTAACTGTGTTACTGAGTGATGAAAGTAACTAATTACCAGATAAAGTAACTTTTAAATTATCAAACAAATCCTCAAAAATACACCCTAGCTGCTTTTTCCAAGCACAAGCAAGCTATATTCAGCCTTATTTGTCCTGCAAATCACCAAATGCACCAAGAGCCAGCGTTATAAGATATTCTCCTCCACTGAGCTCAAACTCCCCGAAACTGACTCACAACTGTACAGTCACAACAACTCAGAACAAACTGCTGTCCCCTTTACACAGCAGACTGTGGCCAAAGAGCATTTACCAAAGGCACAGATATCAGAACATTACAAACATGTGCACGCCACATGACAGCGCTGATACACTTATAAAACCAGAGGTGAACCGCCAAACAGATATTTGATTAGCTGCACTTACCATAAGTGGCATGAGCAGAGGGCTGTGTCCACTATGGCACTGCTGACATCTTTTTAGCGTAAACTCCAGACGGACATGCCACTCCCACTGTAATCGTCTGTTTGTACTCCCATCACAAAGACTCGCCAAATAACGATGTGTATCCATAAACTTCACAAGAATCGGCATAGAGACGAGAGAGCGGCGTCTGATCTGACTGACTCACAGTAAAATAACAAGCCTCTTACACTGACAGTAACTATAACGGCGTTACAGCAGATGAGAGTCATTACTTAGATTACTCGTTACTGGTAAAAGTAACAGCGTTACTAACTAATGCCGTTATACTTAAATGGCTTTATACTTAAATGGCTTTATTCACAACACTGGTCTATTATAGTGTAGTGTAAAAGTGATAGGAGTAAAACAGCTCTGTTTGTTCCACTGCTTGTTATGCATTTTTCAAATCACTGTTTTGGGAAGGAAAAATGACACGTGGTACCATAATGTTCCTCTTTACTATTATATTCTTATTAATTTTAGAAATGTAACTTTATTTTGAAAACCACCAAATGAAAGAATTATTTTTCCTGAAAACAGCTACTCAAAATTAGTATTCTGAATAGGTATATTTGGTATATGCAGTTACTTCCCAAAACTGCCTATTAGTATCTGGAATATTTGTAGTAGTAGTAGTTAAAAGTAGAGCTGATTTTATTATGTATATTTTTAATTATTTAAATCATTCTAACTCATGACACAGCAAACAGATGAAGCAGTGAAGTAAAGAAGACACTTAGAATTTGACACAATTTCATATTTTGCCCTGCTCTTCCTGAAGCGCTCCCACATACATCTACGTGGGGTCACAAGCAGCTTAACCTGGGGCTGCACTAAGGGGTCGGGCAGCTCTGAAATGTCATTCCTGGCCTCTTCAACCCGTAATTAAACCTTTGGAAGTGGAGATAAAATGAACAAATTGGGTAATGAATCGGGCTGAACAGGTGGTGTATGGTGCCACAAAATGCACCAATCAGTCTTCCCTGTGAGATTTATTCAGCTTCTAATTAGACCCTGCCGTCGTTAATTATGATTAGGCTCTTCTCAGCGGAAAAAAAACTGGTCTGACATTGGCAGAATTAGTGATAAACAAACAGCTCAACCTCACACTTACCTCTGTGTCAAAGAGCTAACCCAGTCAGGGATTAAGCTAATGGAGAGTCAATACAAGTGCTAACGTTCTGCAGAAGAAATGGAGAAATTCAGAGTTAGATTGAGTAACTAAGGTTTCCATGGCTACAGCCAATCCATGTGACTCAAAGGCTATTTGGTTTACATTTGCAAGTCTGGCAGTTTATTTAGAGTTAGGCAAGGAACGGTGATTTTGCTTACAATATACAAAATATCCAAGGTTTTAGTTAAAAAAAAAACATCTTCTGTCCTTAAACTAACCAAAAAAATGCAACAAGATCTTAAAACGTACATCAAATGAAATACAAATGTTATATAGTCATTCAACTTTAAACGTAACTTCCCTAGTTTGATTTTTTTTTTTCAACCAAATTCTAAAAAACACCATTATTACGAATCAAATATATTTTGTGTGACTTTACGCATAGTACTAAGTAATCAAAGAATACACTGGAGATGTGCAGTATCTTGCATTGACTTCGAGTATGTTCTCACACATCCCAATGTCGCAAGAACAGCTTGTAATTACATTCTAATAGATAATTAAAGTTGGGCCATCAATCAATTTCTGCTGTGGACATAGAGCTTTGAATTCATTTTGTCCAAAAACAAACATTTTTTAATATGTCACATCCAATTAACCCATGCTGCTTTAGTGAATGGCTGGAGCAAATTGCAATCACACACAATATTTCGCCGCATTAGTATGTGGCACATTATCAGACGAATGAATTTGAGAATAAAAGAAGTGAAATCAAAGGGAAAGCGGCGTGGTGCTGTGCCAAAGGGCCACTGCTGCATAGAGCTGAACAGAGCGGCTCATGCATGAGCAGACTGGGTTTAACAATCAAATCAAACTGGCCTCTGTTTGCTATGGCAACAAAATTCTAACATCTTCACAGTCAATGCTTTTACATGTACCAAAATGTTAATCTAAAATGAAAGTATGCGGAGCAGGCTGCAGTTAAAATTTTGTATTTTTTTTTTTTTTTCTTATTTCTGAACTCGACAAACAAGACTTAACAAAAATATTTCAAATTATTAACATTGTCATACAGAATAGCATATATATGCGATTTCAAACAAAGGTCAAATGATATAATCTCTTTTAGCAAGACAGGTCACCAACAGTTCATTTCGTATATATTTCAATAATAAAGACGCTCTTAACTTTTTCATGTTCAGGGGTAAATGCTCGATATGTTGAACCATTATGGGACTATGCTTCACATGGCTGCGGTGACGTGCACACTCAAAGATTGACACTCAAATGTAAACATCATGTCATTTAGATAATCTTAAAGGTCCAGAAATCAAATTATAATCAGATTTTGATGTGCATGTGAACATCAGTCAATCAGTGTTTGAGAATTCACTTTTCTGTTTTTTGATAAATCCCATGTGACTGAAGCTAAAATAAATCCACAATAATACAACTAATTTAGATGCAAAATCGTGGAATTGTTTTCATTGATGACCACTTTCAGTTTCTTTAAAATATAATTTATACAGAAGATACAAGAGCAGTAAGATGTCTTAATAAAATCAATACACATTATCCAACAAGTGCTGCATGTAAATGAGTGTAATGAAACGAGGAGTAAAAAGGCAGCTGAATCAGGCTCTGCACTCTCCTCTGGGAACACACAGACTTTACACCATTGATAACTTATTCAGATAAACAGCTTATAAATGTCACTTTTATCTGCTGGCTTCTTTTGATATCCAAGACTTGCCCGAAAAAATAAATGATGTGTCTTGCATTTCTATCAAATACAAAAGGTTCATTTACGCATTCTAGAAAAACCTAGAAAAAACCTATATTGCACAAAATTGACTTTTGTGAGCTTTTAGCCAGGTTAGAATGCTGTTACCTTTACAAAATATATCCTGAGTTGTGTTTTGTTTCATTCACACATGTTTGAGTAATCTTTTTTTATTAGTCTGCCTACATCTCCAAAACTCAGAATGCTCTATCCCACCTTGTGATGTCATATAGTGGTAGTTTTCAAGTTAACAGCTACCCTTTACCTTTTGTTTATTGGCAAGATTGGCATTTCCAGGGCTGAAGTTATCCAAATGATTCTAGTGAAGGTGTATGGAGTTTAAAAACACAGAGGAGCACTTCCTGTATTACCACATGACATCACAAGGTGGAACAGAGTGTTTTCTGTTTGAGAGAAGAACTCAGCCTAAATATGCAGAATTTGCACGTTAAACATGTGGGAATGAAACAAAACACAACTCCAGGTATGTTTGTGATGAGGAAACAACATTATAACATAGATCAGAAAATAGCCTAATATGGGCCCTTTAAGTGGAAATTCTTCTTCTTCAAAAATAGGTAACCAAACCCGTAATTAAAGTGTTGTTAGTTGTTTATTTGTAATTAGTGAAGGTATAAACGACTGTCTCACCAGAGGTGGGATTCTACCTGCTGTGTTCTCAAGTGAAATTAGCAGCATTTAAAATTGAGCTTGTAGCATGCGTCAGAAAAAAAGTCTATTTGAATATGGAAACTGGATGTACCCAAGCCACCGTGTTGGCACAGTCCAAATGGCAGAATGCATGAAGCTATTTGGGTGCACGTGTCTATATTGGTCTAACTTGTGTGATTGGTGCATGTGTTTTGCAGACAGAGGATGGAGAGGAGGAGAATCCATTGGAGACCTCCACATCTTTAGAGTTGGAATTTGTGGATGATCCCAATTTTAAAAACAAGGTCAACTACTCCTCCAGCGCTGTGCAGATCCCCACTGATATCTACAAAGGCTGTGAGTACACTTTACACGTGTTAGAGCAGTGCATTTTAGAGTCAGTTCTGTGTTTTTGCATGTGGTTTGTTTGTAAAAGCTCCTTGAAGAACATGTTGGCGTATGACTTGCTTTGTCAATGGTACAAGCTGAGATATTCAAAACTGGGCCTTCCATTCTCATGTATGTAGTTAGTTTATATTTCATATGTCGTTCACCATGTAAGAAGTCAAAAAGAAGGTCTGGGAAAAAAAAGTACATTTTCTTCGGAACAGACCGTATATATAAATGGACATAGCTAACCTGCCTGCCTCCGCGTTCCAAATAAGAGGTGAGCATGAGCGCGCTTCTGGCTCCATCAACTCTGGGTCCAATTCACTTTCTATTGAAAAACTGTCGTCACTCTCTGTAACTGCTGCTGTCAGGGTCAACATTTTGGTCTTAAAATGTTTGTATTAACCCACTCTACATGATCCTGTGGTTTTATTTTGCTATTTTGTCCGCAAATCAAAATATGACCATCAATAACAGTCAAATCAAGTGCTTTCTTTCCCCGAGGTCGCTCCCATTAGCATTAGCAAAAGGTTTGATTGACAGCGTTGCTAAGCGCCCGCTCCCTGCTAAATCAGCAGTGCGGGCGGGAAGGGGCATTACCTTCAACAGCCTCCGTCCGGATTGGCTCTTTGGTTGCTATGATACTCGTGGTTCGGAATTCCAAATATGGACCTCGGCTCCAAATTTGCCCCTGTAACTGCTCTGGCCTCGATGAGCTTCATTTGACTGAGCCGAACGCTATGGGTGACGTCACACTCCCTTAGTCCACTTCTTTATACAGTTTATTTATCAGAATCGATATTGAGTATTGAGTCTATTCCTTAGTATCAAAATCAAGATTGAAATTTTAGTATCGTGACAATAGCTACTATTCGATCATGCTAACTTGCTTTCAGATGACAGATATCTACAGCCGTCTGTCTCCTGTATAACTTCTATTGACGAACCGGGTAAGTCCTCTCCCTTCCCCACCTCCTCTACAAATGTCCCAGTACCAAACTGGAGCACATGCACTTCTTTCTCATCTTATTTATCTTGGCACGGCTCCCTTTTGTAACCTCAGGGACAGTCTGTGCCAATCTCCAAACCACTCCAAAACCAGGCCATGCACAGACACACAGACTGACAAGATTGATGGACATTTTACAGAAGTCATTTTTCTTTGCTATTGCTCGTTTCATTGTCTTGCGCGTTGAACAGTCGGCCGCTGTATGCCACCTGCCTGTGACAATGGCGTCCAGCTGCGCGTCTTGTCAGAATTAGACACTCCGGGTTCAGGACGAGATGTCAGAGGGCACGGCTAACTCACAATAGAGCAATCAGGACTCTACATTGTTCCCAGAGCCATTTTGTGCCACTCTCTCCTTCTCTCAATACCTGTTTTCTCTCTCTCTCGCTCTCTCTCTCTCTCTCTGTCTCTCTCTCTCTGTCTCTCACTCTCTCTCTCACTCACTCTATTTCTCTCTCTCTATCCTCTCTTTCTTTCTGTCTTTGTTCATTTTTCTCTCTCTTTTTCCTTCTGTCTTTCTATCTCCCTGTCTCTCTCACTCTCTTTTTCTGTTTATCTCCCCTTTCTTTCTTTCCCTCTTGCCCTCCCATGTGTCTCTCTCTTCCCTTTTTGTGTCTCTTGTTCTCTTGTCACTTTTTCTCTCTTTATCCTTTTCTCAGTCCTCTCTCTCTATTCCTCTTTGCCCCTCTCAAGTCCATCTTTTTCTCTCACCCTCCCTCCTTTTTTTCTATCTGACCCTCTCTCTACCTCTCATTCTCTCTCTCTGCCCTCTCTTTTAAGTCTTTCTTTCTCTTGCTCTGTTTTTCTGTCTGTCTTCCCTCTCCCTCTCTCCCTAGCTCTCCTCACTCTCGCTAACCCATGTGTCTCTTGCTCTTTCTCTCTCCTGCTCCTTCATCCCCATCTCCATATCTATATCTCTCTTCCTTCTGCTCTCCCCCTCTGTCCCTTCAGCTTTCCCCTCCCTCTCTCTTTTGCCCCATTCTCTCCCCTCAGTCTCCTCTCTATATCGGTCTCTCTCCCACTTCTTCGCTACACCTCCTCTACTTTTTCTGTTTCTCTCTCCACCTCTTCCTTCTCTTTCTTTCTTTTCCCCCCTCCATCTCTCCCCCTCTCTCCAGTCTGAAGATACTAGCCTCAGAATAAAGGGCTGTTGATTGAGACTGGGACAGGGGACTATAGAGCGCTGGAGTGGTACAGTGCATACAACTATTTTCCAGCCTTTGTCCATGAAGTGTTTACTATTGATGTTGTTTAGTTAGTTCCCATTTCACGCTCTGCTGAGTCGAGATTGCCAACTGCAGATTCTGTGCCAACTCCATTATGAACATGTGTTGCATGTTTCGGTTGTTGTTTATTTTTAAGTAAGTACAATGGAAAGTCAGCACTGTCCCAATGTGCGCACTGTTAAGACTTCCTGATAAAGGTAAGGAGAGAATAAATGCTGTGTTCCATTTATGCTCAGAGGTCAGAACACAGAGTTTCTGTGTTTCAATGCTCAAGGTGGAAAAAACACTGACCAGCAGTCTCATTTATAAAGTGTGCGTACGCACAAAATGGGGTCTAAATGTTATATTCGTGATGTTTCACGTTAAGTTTGGGATCTAGAAAAAGACAACATGATGTGGGATTGTGCGCTGCTGTCTGTAAACTCTGCACCTTGTGTTTTCAGGAGAGGAGGAGCGAGTTTCAAGTTTGTATTGTTTAGTTAGCTTAGCTTTTTTTTAACTGATCAAGGTTTTCACAGAGTTAAAGTACATGTGATCAGTTTCCTAGCAGTTTTTTTTTTCTCAGTCTGTTTCTAACATGCTCCTATACTGCAAATACATGAGAATAATTATAATGATATGCATAAGCTTCAGCCTACACCTTTTTGGTCTGTCTATAGAGATCAGCCAATAAACTGTAAATGATTCAACTTAACAGCACATGCACAGAGCAATAAAGGCTTCATTGCACTTTTGGTTGGCCAAACTGCAAGTATAAGCACAATAAGTAGTTATTATAAAGACTGCGGAGATGCACTGATATATCTGCATTAACTTGTACTGTAAACTTGTCATCAAAATAAACAAAATCCAAAATAGTCAGACTGTAACTGCTGAATCAACTCAGTTTGAAAGCTGACGTTTCTCACCTGAATATCTCGTAAACGTCATCATAAATTACATTCAATTTATCTTTAGTCATGTATAAGCATACGCTAAGCTCATTTGAGGTACTTCTGTTCATTAAAATGAATGAGTCTGTAGAAGCCCCTCCAGTATATCCCCAGGGGGCAGTGGAGAGGTTGTCTGAGGAGAGAGAGGTGTGGGCGACCCGTGGTCCCTTGGGTGCTCTCAGGTCTGGTGTACAGTGCATGTGCAGCTTTGGGATTAGCAGCAGAGGAGTGGGTGAGTGGGCAGGTTGAAGGCTCCTTTCTCAGCGGGATATCAGAGCTAAAGAAAAAAAGAACAGAAACAGTGGGACGAATGCAGTCCAACGCACAACATCCTGGCTCTTTCTTTGTCAATTTTACAGTCTTCTCTGTTTGTGCTCCATGGTAACTGAGCGGCTTAAGTCTGTGTACAATTTGGCACTAAAAACAGGAGTACATATTTCCTTAAAAAACAGAGAGGTAGATTGAGAATTTGAACAGGTGAACAGGTGTTATAAAGCTGACAATTTAAAGCAGTTTTTCATGGTTTTCACTACATTTTATTGGTCGGTTTGTCACTTAGCTAAATAACTCAGAAATAGTCAGATGTGTGTTTTTTTAGAATTAGTGTTTTGGTGAAATTGTGTGAAATGGAGGCATCAGAAAAGATACAGCATTGCATCCATGAAATAATCAGAATAAGTTTTGCTGTCATTGTCAGTGAACAAAATTCACAAATTAGGAACTTGCTTGAGTGTTATGGTCAACATTAAACAATGACTAATAATATAAACTATGATCAAATAAAAATAAGGGCATGCATTAAAATAAGGTAAAAAATAGACTCTGATATACAAATACAAAATATACAGTACGGCAGTATATACAGAAGGTTCATTACAGTTGTTTAAAGTAACTGGTGTTATTGAGTGCTCATGAGTCCAACGGCAGAGGGGAAGAAACTGTTCTTGTGGTGAGAGGTTCAAGTCCAAATGGATCATAGCCTCCTGCCAGAGGGGAGGGGCTCAAATAGTCCATGTTCAGGGGCGGAAAGGTCAGCTGTGATCTGACCTGCTCGCCCCCGAGTCCTGGAGACGTACAGGTCCTGGAGAGATGAGAGGCTGCAGCCAATCATCTTCTCAGCAGAGCACACAGTGAGCTCTAGTCTGTGTCTGTCACTGGCAGTGGCCCCGGCGCACCACACCGTGATGGAGGAGGTGAGGATGGACTCACTGATGGCTGTGTAGAACTGCACCATTGTCTGGGCTGGCAGCTTGGCTTTCCTCAGCTGCCACAGGAAGTACATTCTCTGTTGGGCTTGATGACAGAGCTGATGGTGGGCTCCCATTTGAGGTCCTAGGTGATGGTGGTGCCGAGGATGGTGCCAAGGTGCTAAAAGAAGTGGTTGTTTTAAAAGAATATTTTTCCCTCTAGGCATTTTTTTGGGAGTTTGGGAGTTCATACTGACTGCTGGCATTGTGTTTATCTCTAATTCTATTCAACATCTTAGTAAATGTATCTATTTGTACCTAGATTGTACTTAATGGTGCACTTCAAAAATGTTATCCTTTTTCGCCAACCATCTGACTTTGACATTTTGATATGTTACTCATATAGTATTTACTTCAGATGCCCTCCCCTGACCTCTGCTTGCATCATCTTCTAGCTGAATTCTTCTGCAAACTAAAAAAACAGAAGCGAAACCCTAAATCCGCCCTAAATGTGTGTGTAATCTGCCAGTTCAAATGTGTCCTTTGGAGATGAGATAAACAAGAAGGCGATAAGTGAAGGAGAAGAGATGCTTTATTAATAGAAACCATTTGGCGCCAAAAACAGGCTTTTATGAGGATCTTTCCAGAGGCTAAACAGGACCGAGGAAGTGTCTGGGTTTGATTTGTGGTGTGGGGCCCTGAGTCGGTTTATTGAGATGGAGAGTGTTCCCTAAGCGCCGTAATGAAGCGTTTTATGATTCATTATTCCACAGCTGATTTCTGCTGCCCAGTCGGCAAACTTTCTAATTAGCTTAGGTCAAATATTCACACACTTTTATTCCATAATTGTCATTGGTTATTATGGAGTGGACATTGCGACTTGGCCACAGTGGGATAGATGGTGGTGAGTGGTGTGGCCTGGTCCTGTTAGGGTTGTCAGAAAATCCACATGCAGATACCAGCCGGTGGTAAAACTAATATCGAAACTAGATTTTAATTTAAGCAAATGTTAGGCCTGTCTCGATAACAAATTTGGAAGTGCGATATATTGATGAAGGCAAGTTTATTTGTATAGCACAATTCGTACACAGAGTAATTCAAAGTGTTTTACAGAATAAGAAAGACATTAAAATCACAATACAGCAAATCAAAACATAAATAATCAAAAGAAAATCTAGGTGATAAACGATAAGTCTCATAATATTTGCATGTTGATACAATACAGTATTTGTTAGGTGCAGGCTTGTCCTTAAATATGTTCTGTCCTTAATTACCTGCAAGTTGATACATTTTTTGCCAGATGCCCTTCCTGAAGCTACTCTCTCATTCACTCCCAATTGGACCAGCATTGACTGTCTAACCGGTACTAAAACTAATATCGAAACTAGATATTCATTTGAACAAGTATTAGGCTTATGTCAATAACGAATTTGGAAGTGCGCTATATTGATGAAGAAAATATAGGCCATAAATATTGAAACTGCTTCTTGCCACAGACTCAATAACCCTAAAGCAGGAAAATCCCAGTAAAACCTTTTCTTATTGTACAGTATTGTTATAAACAGCTGCAATAAATACACAGCAGAAATGAAACTCTTATGTAGTTAGTTTGTATCTGAGTCATAGTTATTTATTTATTCAGTTTTCTACAGCTAAATCTAATTGTAGAACAGAAAAGTACCTAAAATGTCCCCACTAGTACAAAGAAAAAGTTCCCATGATGAATATTGAGCCCCAAAAATGATTGTTATATCTTTCATATATTGAACAATAAGTCGATATAGTATTTATAGTGACAGGCCTAGCAAGTATTTACATATACAGGGAAAAATACATCAAAATTGGACCTTTCCTGAATAGTTTTTGATTGGTCTTGAACTAGTGTAAGACCACATAGTAAAGAAACTACTATTATTTGTCTTGAAAATTAAATCCTATTGTCTAAAAATAGTTTTCTACTATTATTGTGGTATTCGAAATGAGTATGGAATCCCTAACGTTGAGTTGTTTTTTCTAGTCTGATACCAAGAAAGACTTGAAGTACTAGATTTTCAGAAAAGATGTCACTTGGCTAAAGAAGATAACATCTGGATTTTATGTTCTTGAAATTGTGAAATTGGCCAATTGTGAAATTGGCCAAATATACTGACACCATCCACATGTGCAACTCTTCATTTATTTGAACTGTTTGGGCCATGTGCTTTACTAGAGGAGAAACTCAGATACTGAACTGGCTCTGATTAAGGAATGGATTGTATTGATTTAGGACATCAGTTAAAGGATAAATGTATGTATTAGAAGACTTTGCCGGTCAAAGTTCTCATAATATTTGCATGCAGCTTGTCCTTAAATATGTTCTGTCCTTAATTACCTGCAAGTTGATAGATTTTTCACCAGATGCCCTTCCTGAAGCTACTCTCTCATTCACCCCCCTTTGGAACGGCATAGACTGTCGCTTTTGGTCCATAAGAATGTGCATTTAGCCTGTTTTTGTATTGCATTGTATAGAGGTAATGATGACTCAGATAGTCTCAGGAAGTGTCTGGGGTGAGGGACGTCTGCGCGTCCCTGCTTAGACTGCTGCCCTCACGACCCGGCCCCGGATAAGTGGTAGAAAATAAATAGATGGATGATATCTGTTGGTTGGATGGCTCCCCAGTCTATTTGCTGTATTAATGTGTATGGCATATCAATGCTTCATGCTCCTGGCCTACATTAATGTTTTTATGAGCCTAAGCAGCTACTCAGCGGGACACAGGGAGGACCTCCAGTCATTGTGGGGAGTCCTTTCATTTAAGTTGAAGTTTAAATCCGTTTTTTCCAGCCCTCACGTTACATTGTCAGTCTCTCATTGTAGTCGGCCGCTCACAGAACGTGGTTATCACTGGTGAATGGTTGGGACTGGCTAGCTGTGCAGATGAAAGAGCAGAAGCTTAAATGTTTTTTTTTTTTTTTCTTTTTTTGCATGGGGGCTGGGGAGATTAGCCCACCCACCACACGCTGTGCACATACAAACATCCATATACGCTGTGACTGTACTATTGGCAGCATACTATTTACAGTGCTCAAAGCATTGTTCTGGCCCACAAAATCACACGGCAATGGGAGTTTAATCTGTAACGTATTTATCTATGTAAGATTTTAATTGAGTGTATTTCTGGAGCAAATATACTGCCTATTTTAGGATACTAAAGATGACTTGCTCTTACTCCAAACAGGTTACCCCAGCAGCATTGAAGGAGAGGTAGGGGTGAGTGATATGTCAAAAAAAAATAAAATAAATAAAATCTCACTTGTCCTATATTATGCAAACATGACTCTTGTGAGCTTTAAAGCCATGTTAGAATGTTGTTTCCTCCTCAAAAATATACCTGCAGTTGCATTTTGTTTCATTCACACATGTTTGAGTAACCCTTTATTATTAATCTGTCTACATCTCCAAAGCTCAGAATGCTCTGTTCCACCTTGTGACGTCATGAAGTAGTAGTTTTCAAGTTAACAGCTACCTCTTACCTTTAGTTCAGCAGAGGTGGGAAATTCCAGGACTAAATTTATCCAAATGATAGTGAAGGTGTACGGAGTTTAAAAACACAATGGAGCACTTTCAGTATTACCACATGACATCACAGAGCATTTCGAGAACATTTTGAGAACAGCCTTAATATGCAGGGTTTGTGTGTTAAACATGTGTGAATGAAACAAAACACAACTCCAGGTATGTTTCTGATGAGGAAACAATGTTATAACATAGATCATAAAATAGCGTAATATATGTGTGAATAAACAAAACACAACTCCAGGTATGTTTCTGATGAGGAAACAATGTTATAACATAGATCATAAAATAGAGTAATATGGGCCCTTTAAGGATAGGTGAAATGCAGAGGACAAAATTATACCTGACTTCAATTGATACTTGTAGGAAGCTGGTCACTGGTTAATGAGTTTCAATATTGTAATGAATATTGATATTTTCTATTAAATTAAATGACAATCTTGGCATTGCATTCACAGACATGCACAGTTAGTTTGCAGTATTCCTCTCTGGTCCGTGCTCAAACTCCCCTGAAGAAAGCCCCAGGCATAACGTGATCCGGTTTACCTTTACATTTATATATGTGAATAACTGACATGTTGAGCCTTAAGCCAGGTTTGAGAATGTCTTGAGTTGCCAATATCATTCAAAAATGTCTCTCCGTGTATCCTTTTTGTAAAAAATTCACTTTAAATGAGACCAGTAATTGAGAGAGTGATACAAATATTTACAATTTTGGTTTATATTTTGCTTTTTCCTGACAACTTGGGTGTTGCATATGACTAAAATAGACCTAGTGACATACACCGCCATTCAAATGTATTCAATTGGCAATTATCTTACAATGAGATGAAGCCAGCGTACATCAATTATTAATTATATACAACTGGCAACATAATTTGTGGTTAAGTGCCTCATAAAACGTTTACATTTTAAATAATGGCAGCGCATGCATATAAGCACATTGCATTCACCCAATTCAACCCTTCTTTTCAAAGCACTTCACTATACTTTGCAAATCAGGCCAGCAATGCCCAACATCAAAACCAGATTATATTTAAATTTGGAAAAATATAAAAAATAAAAAGTGAATTATGACAAAAAGTTCCAGACAGATCGAGAGGCGAGGATAAGAGAAAGGGGATTTAAACTGTCTATTTTTGCAGGCTGTCCTCTCCCCTCTCCCCTCTCTCTCTCTCTCTCTCTCTCTTAGCCTGCCTATAGTATGTGCCCAGTCAAGGAGCACTATCGTTTACCCGCACGCTAATGAGAAGGGTCGGCACGGCAACCCCACTTCACTCCCCAGCAGCCTCACAAATTACATTCCACATGTTTTTATTTACCGCTCTGTTTTAATTAGAAACAGGATTTAGACCAGGGCTGAGGAGGTGTGGGGAAATCTGCCCTCTCCGTACACATCGGAATATTGAATAATCATTGCTCCTCTGAGTTATTCCATTGTTTCAGCTTCGTAGTCCCAGTACTTTTCCACGAACCAACAGTGAAGTAGTAGACGTTTTTGAATCTTTATCGTAGATTTTATTATTGTATTGAAAGTGTTGTAAGTTGTGTACATTCAATCATTCAAAAGGTTGAGAGGAGAAGCAGAAGTCATCAACGTTGTCTTTGATTGCAGTATGGTATCCACAGAAAGGGCCAACTCTGCTTTACCTATAGGTTCATTATGTAACTTTTCTGGTGTAGAGTCCACAATCTGGTTGTCTCCATGAAGGTGTTATTGCTCAGCCAAGAATATTTCACAGTATGGCATTAAACATATCTTCCTCCGAGCAGGTTTGTTTTGTTTTTCTTTATTTATACAGGGGAACCCAATGAGAGCACTTGGGCTCACTTTTTCATGGGTGCCCTGTTTAAAATACAATACAAACAGAAAAACAAAGAAAACAAATAACTATACAAGTCCATACAAAACATTAAAAACAGGTGCAGGTGTGTGTATAAAAGTTTGTTACCAAATTATTAAATTACGATTGTGTCACCGACGTCTACAGTTTTGTTCCATTTTGTTCCATTTTTGTGAAGCAAGTTACAGGTCAGATCTGTGGAACAGAACAGATCTCGCCCATAGTAATGCGTGTTTTTCAAGGTATTTTTAAATACCTGTATTGAATAAATGCAAGATTGATGTTTGCTATACTGTGGAACATTCCTATCAAAGCAATAACATCAAGGAGACAAGCAGGTAGTGGACCCCCCACCAAAAAGTTACATCGTGCTCCTTTAATTTCAAGTGTAGTCATAGTTGAACTTCACATTTGACTTAATTAACTAAATAATTAATCAGTAATCATTTGTGCTGTTTGATTTATGTAGAATTACTTCCTTATTATTTCAGTTATACATTTTCAAGTGTTGAAATACTCAAGTTAAGGTTAAGGTCCACCAGTGGTGGAAGGCAACCAAGTACAAGTAGTAAAGTATTGTACTTAAGTAGAAATTTTAGGTATCTGTGGTTTACTTAAATCAATTTTACAGTGGATACTTTTTACTTTTACTTCTCTACATTTGAGAGCTGTACTTTCTCTGCTAATTTTTTTAACTGGTCTGAAAAGTAAAAAGTACTTTCCATATGATTTGAGGGGTTATTTTTACCATGTTCGTGGTAACATCCTGACTATATTTTTTGAGTTCAAGTTTCAGCCTTGGGCAATAATAAATACACAAAATCCATAAGAAATTGATTTGTGCTGTTACTGTTGACCAAAATATGTATCATTATTCAATCAATATCTCTACATTTTAACACTTTACAAATTAACAACACTTGTGTGAAATACTTTAACTTTTTACTCTTAAAGTACATTTTTAAACAGGTACTTAAATACGTTATAAGTTGATTTTTTCATGTCATACTTTTACTCGAGTAACTTTTTAACGCTGCATCTGTGCTTTTACTTAAGTAACAAAATCGAGTACTTCATCCACCACTGAGGTACACTTTGTCTCTGTAGGAAAATTCGTCTTCTGGGGCAACCTGGAGTCCAAATCTTATGTGGTCAGAACTACACAGCTATATTTAGCCTATTGTGAATGTTGATCCAGAAAATGTGCACTTAGAGGAAACCTACTCAGGCACAGAAAAAAACTATATAATTATGCTGTTACGTTGTTTTTCATTCCACTGAACTTGCAAAAAGTATGTTCTTCAGCATTTTGATTGACACACTGGTTCAGAGGTTGCGACTGTGACAGAAGCACTGAAACTTTAAATTGAAATGTGTTTTGCTTCTTTGTGGAGTTAGCATAATACATAGCCTACTGCCTGCACTGTGAAACAATTACAAGTCCCTCTATATATTTTCCAAGTCAAAGGTATGAATCACTTTTATTTCTTGGGATTGGAATGGACTTTGTTGTCGCTTACATTTGTAGTAGTAAGCCTCTGCTCCCAGTTTTTCAATGTCCTCCATTTTGTGTCGTGGATAAAAGGTTTAGGGTGCTGCCTCTTTACCATGGAGCCGGGCCATAGCCGAAGCAGCCATAGCCCTGAAGGAGGGAGAGAGAAGAAAGGAGAAGAGCGAGAGCAGGAGATTGAAAAGAAATTGGTTTGACAAAAGAAAACTCAGAAAATGAGGTGGTGCAGGGGAAGCGCAGACTGGACCATGATGACCTTCAGCCCTATAGAAAAGACTGGGCACTTATTGGCTTGTTTTAATGTTAACCCCAGTATTAAAGAATCATATTTACCAGAGCTTTCAATTGCATAGGCTCATATTATCTCTTTGAATTTCTTTGCAATCCATTGTCTCCTTAAAGACATTACATTAGTTTGTTTTGTGAGATTTGTCAAATTTCAAGATGTTGGTCATGTGACATTTTGATGACATAATTAATAACAGTGATGGTCTGATATAGATTTTTTCAGCACACAATAATTTCCAATATTATTATTTTTATTGCCTTGCTGGCAATGTTCCACAGTGTGGCATTAAATGTATGCGTATTTGTACAGTTTAAATTGTTTTATGGCTAAAATATAATTGAAAAACATGCATTGTCTCTGTGCACAAGCCTGTGACTTGGCCTGGTGGTAGCACCTGCTTGTCTCCATGGCAATAGATAAGTTTAATGCCGTGTAAAACAATAATGTCTCCATGGAGACGAGCAGATGGCAGACCCTCCACCAGAAAAGTTACATATAGTCCATGTTTAAATAATTTTCTAGGCCTGCTCCCTTTTCATTTTAGTCTGTCTCCCATGGCAACAAAATGGCTCCTTAAGTGGCTAACTGCTATTACACTATTAGCTTCGCAGGTTCCTCATGTTGTTCCAGTGATGTATGTCAGACCACCACTGTGCTTTTGTACCACTGTTCACACCACTGTGCAGGCTGAACACGGGGCTACGAAACTGCTGTATCTGTATATCATACTACATGACGTCTGAGGTGGGTAGTACTCACTTACATTTACTTGAGTCACTTTTTAATAAAATTGTACTTCTGAGAGTATTTTTCTGACAACATACAGTACTTTTACTCCTACTTAAGTAATCTATTTGACAGTGTAACAGTACTACTCGTACTTATGTCAAAGCTGTGGTTACTCTTCCCACTGTGAGTAAGTCTACAGGTGACAAAAGCTTTATGTTGACAAAATCATTGTAAAATTTGTGTTTCTTGCTCCACTCCTGAAGTTATGATTTTGTTTTTTCACATTTTTGTCATCTATCCTTACACATACACCAATTTTCCTATTACATTAAGTTCAAATTGAAAATCAGATGTTATGTCCTGACAGTTACTTTAACATAAATCTTACTTTGAGTAGTATTTTCCCCAAATGTTTTCCTTTTACTCTTAATTAAAGGTCCTATATTACACAAAATTGATTCTTATGAGCTTTAAGACATGTTATACAGTTGTTACCTCATCAAAAACATACCCAGAGTTGTGTTGTTTCATTCACACATGGTTGAGTAATCCTACAATACTGGTCTGTCTACATCTGAAAAGCTCAAAATGCTCTGTTCCACCTTGTGATGTCATGAAGCGGTAGATGTCAAGTTAACAGCTCCTTTTACCTTTTGTTCAGTAGAGACTGGCAAGTCCAGGGCTGAAATTATCCACGTGATCCACATGAAGGTGTATGGCACTTCCTGTATTATCCCATGACATCACAAAGTGGAACAGAGTTTTTTCCTGTTTGAGAGAAGAACTCAGCCTAAATATGTAGGATTTGTGCGTTAAACATGTGCGAATTAAATAAAACAAAGCTCCAGGTCTGTTTGTGATGAGAAAACAACATTATAACATAGATCAGAAAATAGCGTAATATAGGCCCTTTAATTAATTTCACAAACCACTACTTTGTACTTTTACTTGAGGAATATTAATTTGAGATAACATTACTCTTACCTGAATACAATTTTTTGACTCCTCCACCCACCTCTGCATGGCGTATATATATTGAGTAATGTGTATTGTAAGTGTTTGGAGGGGTGCAGGTCATGGGACAGGGGTGAGGTATGGTCCCATATAGAGATGCCATAAATCCCTCTAATAATTGTTTCCCTACTTGCTGCGTGCACTTGGTAAAACGGCTCAAGCCAAGAGTGTTAGAAGTGTCATGGCGGCATTGTTGACGAATTGCCTTTTAAAGATATCAAAGGGAGAGGTGTTTTGTGGTGAAGGATGGTACTACGAGGGGCCCTGACTGCTTCTCCTGAGCATACTTTTTCCCGGGGGAAATTTGTCTTTTTATCAAGTGTCCGTAGAAGTCGTGGCGTATCTAGACTGAATAAATCAAGGTGAATTAGTTTTGCAGTGTGCTCTTATCGGGGATACATTTCAGGGACATTTTTCTGCACTGATCACAGTAAAGATGGAGGATCACGTTTCTGTTTACAACCAAGAATGCACTGTAAGCTGCTGTAAAAATATATAAATACACATTACAAGGGGCACATAGCATATACTGTTTGAAACAAGTTTTTGTAAGTAACGGGATATTAGGGCTGCACCGTTAATTGTAATCAAATCGCAAAAGGCTGCAAATATTTAAAGATGGTATAATGTCCTTTTTGTCTACGAACATGTTCTGAAATGCATGGGCTTGATTTATCAGTTCATATTTCAGTCTTTTCTCAAATTTGAATGCTCATGGAATTGTTACCAATGTGCACTCCAACAGAATCCTGCTTTTTGAACATATATCACAAATCTAATCGCAACACGACAGAAAAATCACTTAGATTTCTTTCCAAAACCACGCAGCCCTACGAGATAAGGAAGAAGTTTATGTAATTATGTATGTGAAAGTTATAACATTACAAGAATTATGGGCGACAGTAGCTCAGTTGGTAGAGTGTTTTTCCACTGATCCGAAGGTTGGCGGTTGGAATCTTGCTCTCGACAGAAACATCATTGGTTGAGTGTATGAATGTGTGTGTGAATGGGTGAGTGGTTCCTTGATGTAAAGCGCCTGTAAAGTGCCTTGAAGGTGGAAAAGCGCTATATAAAAATATGACTATTTACCATTTACCAATTATTTTTGAAGATAAGACATTTACTTCTTTTTTATTTATTTATTTAGCATTTGTTAAAAAAACACAGTTCACAGAAACAGGTTCGACAGCCAAACAGTACAAAAATGCATATGTATAAATAGAAATTAAAAAGACATTATTGCTTCAATTAAGTCAAATATGATGATTACTCAAATATTGTGTGATTGTGTTCCATGATTTTGGACCATGATACCAAATTGAAACTGCTCAAGTTCTCTTGTATAAAGGTTTATTACTATAGACTTTTCACTATAGATTTTATTGGTAAATTTAAACATACCATACTTAAGCTTTGGTATTCACCATTTCTTTTTCCTCTTACTTCTGTGGGGTTATGAGGTATGTCCTATGAGCCTATAATGGGAAATACTATATGCAAGTCTGACACAGATTCACCTTGACTTGAATTAGTGGAATTTTTTATTAACTCGGTCTTACAAGCTCATGTATTTATTTAAAATGGAGGCAGTATAGCTCTGTTAACATGGCTACTTGCTTCTCATTGCCCAGGGTACCCCATGTATATAAGACCCATAGTTGCTATAATTAAATTGTGGGAGGTGGGAAACCAAGAATCATCACATTTTCAGATATTACTTCCCATATATTTGCATTCGGCGTATGCAATGTCTGGGCTTGTTTTTGTCTTCTTTGGTTATGAAATTGAATTTTTGTGATGAATGAAAGCTGCTAATTTGTGTTTCTTTCAGCGGCTGGTCCTCCCCCTCCGTCTGTCTGATTATATGCAGCCTTCTCTGTCCTTTTTAGTTCTTCTTTGTGATTTTCTCTGTTTTTTGTAAAAACATGTCGCGGAGCTCCCTTTGGTGCAGCAGTAATTTGCCTTTCACTTTTTCCCATCCTCCTGACAGTGTTAAGTGCTTCACTACTGGCTGTGATTGCATGTGTACTATTGTTTTGAAGCATAGAGGACAGAAATAACTTTTTGGGCCGATTATTATGCCTTTGTCTGACAAAATAACAGCAGTATGTTTGGGTGTCCTAGATTTCAGGGGCTTTAAAGGAATGATACCTGAGTTTGTTCCTTGTACATTTCAGGAAAACTGTTTATTTACCTAATAGCAGGGTGTAATAGCTTTATAAATTACACACATTTACAGTTTAAGAAAGAGTCCCTTTGGTTTTTGGTTTTGCATAAGAAATTACCATCAGAGATGCATGCAACTAATCTGCAACTAAAGAGAAAATTGTATATAGTCCTATGTGTTGTTTTCTTTCTTTTTAAGTCGCCATGTTTGTTTTGATACAGATGCGTCTCTGATTGGTTAGTCTGCCTGGCAGTATATTTATATTAAATGTAGTATAGGAAAAGCTTGTAGTCTTGGATGGCCATAGGTGAAGATTCTCATTGGATTATTGTAGCCAGGAATTTCACTCCTGACGCTGAAGCTGGTACAGATCCTTCAACATCCTGGCCACAGAGCAGGAAGAATCTGTCATATTAAAAGCAGCATTACCAATTATTTTCATGTAATAAGAAAACATGTTATCTATTGAAAACTTAAGAAAGAAAGACCCATGTGAGTCACTGTATGATGCTTTGGGATGAGAGCTGTGCAAGGGTGGTCCACCCTGCTGCACTTTTATATCTGAAAAAGCTGTTCTAAAGCTGTGCTAGTGGCCTCATGCAGGTCAATACTAGTGATGTACCAGCGCGTTTGTGAGAGCTATGTTAGATTGATTTAAATACCAGCTTCCAACCATATTTTATAAAATAGGCTGGCCATGTTGTTGTGATTTAGTTTCAAGTTGACCTGTGCCCATATCTATGTCCAAGTATTGACCAGTATAACCACATTGTTTTTCGTAAGCTTGTTATTTTTGTGTGAAACATATGTGGTACAGACTGCAGAGGTGTGGGGCCAGGGGCTTATCTCAGTCAGTTTGTGCAGTAATTAAATCAGGCTGAAGTTTCTCGGCTCTGTCTGTGTTTCCTCTTTAATCAGGGACCATTAAGCCTCTGATTGCACTCGGCTCCTGACTCCAGTCTCTTCAAAGGCTGAAAGCTGAATGCTCTCTGCTTCTTATTGTTAACATACCTGCATATGTTCAGTTTGTTATATGCTATGAATATATTATCGACATGTGTAGACCTAAAATCCCTACACATACACCGGGGTTATCAAAAGATCTATACCCAGATCCTATCCATACTAAAACTTGCATTGAAACTGGATTGAACAAGTATTAGTAGTGAAAAAGTTCCCATAAACAGTACTTGGACAGCAGTTGGACCTTTCAAGACCTTACAAGACCACATGGTAATATTAAATAAAGTACAGTTATTTTGAGTTGAACATGTTGTTTTACTGTCTAAAAAAGCGGTTTCTGTGATTGTGGTTTTGAAAATGGTAGCAAGCATTACCTTAGTATCAAAAATCAAGTTTAAAATGTAGGCTGTAACCCACGCCAAAACGACAGCAAAACAACAGCGTAGCTTGTCGGCATAGCCACCAAGTGTTACATACAAAAGCAGTTACATTAACAACAAAACATAAACAGTTACAAGAAGATTCATACATGTTTGAGCAATCTTTAATCGCTTATTTCCAAGACGCCATATTGTCAATCAATCCCCATTTTTACTGCCACCGACATACGCCCACTGCTCTGTACTTACTTTGTTCTCCAATTTAATTTTCTTAATCGATGCATTGGATTCTCCTGCATTGCGTAGTCATTTTGGTACAAATGAAAAAATCTGCTACTCGCTAGTGTGATCTATCCATTGTGGGAGCTGACAACTTCACGGTTCTTTGTTGTGATGAGGTTTACGGCAACATCAGCTCCCATTGGGTACCCCGTTTTTTTTTATGCAGAAGTCAGCAGACTTGTTTCTTTTATTAATTCATTTTAAATGGATATTGCAATTTAAAATTTGCAAATTATAACATAATGCTATAGAGCAGACACAAGCACAATATGTCTTCTTTAAGGTAAAAAAAGGCCTCAAATATTCTACTATAGGACTAATGAATGTTGTTATACCCAACCATACAAACATGTGTTATTAATTTAGATATGAAAATGATGAGGGACAGCTTGAGTATAGTATAAACCACAGAAGCTAGGGGCACATGTTGACGCTGTGAGGCCGGAGGAGCCTGTTATTCCGGTCCACTTTGACTCAAGATGAATACTTCTTCCATCCATAATTCCATCCCCCACTGCACCACTGCACCACTACCACTGACCCACAAGAGACGTGACCCCAAAGTGTTCAGACACCCACAGCCATGAGCAGACGCATGCATGGAGAGTTTTGGACTATATTTTATTTCTGCTTCTGTCTTTGGGGGAAAATCAAGTAAAACGGCTTCTAATAGCGGCTCCATGTGACTCATGACCTCAGCACAAGGTCATCTGTGATTCGCCGGTCGTCACTCTTCGCAGGTCACATCGATTAAAACTGATGCCCCGGTTCTGACATGCAGTACAGCTCTCCGTACTTATATTCATTCAGACGCAACCACGGACAAGGTTGTTCGAGTGACTTTTAGGCTATTTTACGTTGTTGGTAGATCAAAGGTTAATTACAATTGAAAAGTAAAGTCATCGCACACCCCTCAAACAAACTCTGAAGGAATTGCATTGTTGTTTTAGTTAATAATTTTTCAAATCCAGATCTGTTTGTCAGTAAAATTAATAACACTTCATAAATACTATACTATTTATAGTTGTAGACTTAGTAACTGCTTAATTAAGGTTAGGAATAGCAGTGACTAAGTCTGAATCATTCTTAAAGAAGACATATTGTGCTTGTGTCTGCTCTATAGCTCTAATCTATGACACCTGTGGATCATTATGTTAAAATTTACACATTTTAAATTGCAATATTCACTAAAATGAATTAATAAAAGGAACAAATCCGCTGACTTCTGCGTTAAAAAACTGCAGTGTTCAATGAGAGCTGGCGTCTCCGTAAACATCATCACAACAAAGAGCCGTGTAGCTGTTGGTCCCTCCTATGGATAGATGCAGATCACACTAGCGAGTAGCGGAATTTTTTCCATTTGTATT
>KN481686.1:14007-31868 GCA_000787095.1 Periophthalmodon schlosseri
AATGATCAAAGAAAAAAATTATATCACGTTACAATCAAAGCACATACACACATACACATGCACAAGCTAGCTGCACTCCGCCACCCCACAGCTAGCCATGCGGCGCGGGCAGGAAAGATCGTTTACAGCTAAATTATGGACAATTTGAACCTTGAGAGGAGAAGTTCAAAGGCAGGTCTGGAGTTGAACGCAGAGGCGGGCACAGACTTATTCCCGAGTAGACAGAATTACACCTCCCAGACAAAATATATCTCGCTCTCATCCGACTGCGTCTTGTGTTGTGAACAAACCCCTGTCGACGCACCCAACACAAGTGCCTCCATTGTGTAAAGCAGGAAGACGGATGAATATGGATTTGAATAATGCTCCCGTGCAAGGCTTTATCCCAGTGTGTAAGTGCCTCTGGAAATCATTTCTCAAACTGGAGGTGTAGGCATAATGGTGTGAAAGCTAAGGACAAGTATATACAGTAAGCAAGAAACTAGTATGCAAAGTGCCTAAAAACAACTGTTCAGCATAACAGACCATATTGTAATTGGAATTTTATCTGGATGTCAAGCATGTATTTTGCAATGCCTTGTATTTTTACCGGCTCAAGTGTTTTTGATGTTTTTTTCCTTCAAATGCGGTGCCAAATCTAAGTTCTTAAAAGGCATCTTGTCCTTGACTGCCAATCTGTGCCGTCGCAAATGACACTACACGCCTATTATTACAACACAGTCTTAAAGAGGCAGGGGGCGCTAGTGAGAGGGTTCTGTTTGACCTGCCTGAGAGACGCCATTTCGTCAGCACGCCAAAGTCAAGTGTATTAACGATCAAAGAAGTGAGAGGGAAGTGGGGAGGTAAGAAACTGAGGTGCAGTGACAGAGGCGCAAACAGCGAGCGCCAACCCCAATGTGTAAGGTGTATATATAAATGGACATTGCTAACCCGCCAGCCGCCGCGTTCGACAGAGGCGCAAACAGCGAGCGCCAACCCCAATGTGTAAGGTGTATATATAAATGGACATTGCTAACCCACCAGCCGCCGCGTTCCAAATAGGAAGTGGGCATGGCTCCATCGACTCTGGCTCATGTGGGTCTTAAAATATTCGTATTCGTATTGCTATTGTGTCCGTAAATCAAGATATGAAAATTAATAACAGACAAATCAGGCACCTTCTTTCCTCGAGGTCGATCCCATTTGCAACACGTTTGATTGAAGGGGCGCCATCTTCCACCATGTTTTAAGCCAGATGCCCTTCCGATCTTCATTGTACTATTGGATCTCTTACTTTTTGGTTCTTTAGCTAACTTTGTGCATTCTGTAGTTTTACAGACTGATCCCAAGACCAAACGTTGTTGGTTTTGGGAGCACAAGATTTCTTTAAACCTCATTTGTTCTTTCTAGTTTTGCCAGTATTATTTCAGTGGAGTTTATATCATGGGATTTCAGGTTTTTGATTTCCTTTCTATCTAATTGTTTGTTTTATTTTATCAGGCTGTTACATATAAAAAGCTTAAGCACCACTTCAGTTCAATGCCATTTTAACATTTAAAGAGATCACCAGTGGAGCAGTCTTCAAATTTAAAGACCATCGAAGTTTATAGTTGATAATTCTGTTAGCGCTTAGTAGCTAGTTTTGTATTCAGTTTGTTCTGTCGGCTGCACTAATACTTGACAATTTTTTAGTTTGGGGAAAAAAGTTGAGCAGATCAACAGTTGTTTTTATAGTATTTAAAGTCATTTTTGAGGAAAACTTTCAAATCGCCAAATGGTACTGACCGAGACCAAGAATGACTGGCTATTAAGGTGTCAAAAGTATCGAAAATCAATACTAATCGATACTAAAACTAGTATCAAAACCCGATGCTAATTTGAAGAAGTATTGATACTTAAACACATAAACAGGACACAATTTGACCTTCCTAAACAGTTTTAGAATGATCTTGAACTCTATCAGAACTACTATAAAACCACACGGTAACACAAAGAAAGTAGCTACTATATTTTGTGTTGGGATTTACATTCTATTGTCTAAAAAAAGGAGCATTTTTCCATTATCATTGTGGTATCGAAATCGGTATCAAGTCTATTTCCTGGTATCCAAATCAAGTTTGAAATTTTGGTATGACGTTTTATTTCTATAGCACATTTAAAAGAACTTCAGCTGCCCAAAGTGCTTCACATAAAAGTCAACAAAAACAAATATACAGATCACACGATACATAGGAACAGAACAAAACAACACCTGTATATCCTGTCTTGTGTTAAATACCAGGGAGAAGAGGTGGGTTTTCAGTCGAGTCTTTTAACTACGTTAAAAACTGAGAGGATCTGACAGGGCGCTGTTCCATAGTCTGGGCACTGCCACAGAAAACGCTCTGTCACCTCTGGGCTTGAGCCTGGCTTTGGGCACAGCCAAGTTTAGTTTAGTAGTTTACTTTGTGATGCTGTTGTCAAAAGAAGTAATTGTAAACTTACTGATCTATTACAGTCAGTGAAAAATCGCCATGTGGGCGTGGTTTAAGTGCTGTATCAAATATGACACTGGCTAATATCCCACATACCTCTTCTGTCTTTTCCGCTAACATGCTAGCACGTTACAGTTAATAACGACAGGGCTAAAGCTAATCAAGTTGCCTTTGAAAACGCGACACAATTACTTCACACGTTGTCCGCACCTCAGAACAGGTAATGATGGAGACTCGGCAGTGGTGTATGAAGGGAGCAGATTGGGAGGAGGACCTGGGCGGACGTGTTCATTAAGACTCGGAAAGATGAAGGGGAAAGGCAGAGGGGAGGTTGAGGACACCGCGGATGGGAGAGGAGATGGAGGGAAGAAGACGAATGCGACGCAAAAGTGCAGATGACAAAGAAGCGACAGATGACAGAAAGAGAGGAAGAGTGAAGGCTAGAGAGAGGGGACAGAGGGACTAGTCATCCACCTCCATAGTTTTGCACCTAGGTGATTTATACAAACAGTAAAATGGATTTCCACATGGCCATCAAAAAATAAAGCGTTCTGAATCGATGCAGTGTGTAGTACTAGTACTGGCCGGAATATGTTGTAAGTTGAGTTGTAAATGCTATTTGAAACCCAGTATCTCCCTATGAAGAGCTGTTGTGGAAAAATACTCCTTTAGTAGGAACTAATGAATGTTGAAGCAAAGACGAAGAATTTATTTCTAGCACGAAATGGGTCCAACAGAAGAACCAACAGCATCTCCACCAAAGTCAGACCCTGAAGCATTCAAATCACCAAGTTTATATAGTAAGAGATGACCAGACATGCATTTCAAAGTAAGAATGTGACAACTCCTGAGGTGTGGCCAGACATGCTCCTGGTGGCTCCTGGTGGCTCCTGGTGGCTCCTGGTGGCTCCTGGTGGCTCCTGGTGGCTCTGGTGGCTCCTGGTGGCTCCTGGTGGCTCCTGGTGGCATTCATGAACTGCTTCACCTCAGGCTTGTAATATGTGGAGTTAAAACAATACAACAATACACTTCGAAGGAGATAGATCTGAAAGCCAACAGTTTGGTTTGATTGCATCTATGTTCAAATACATTACAAACACATCTTAACAGGATTAACAACCAAAAGGGAACAAGAGGGTTCTCCTAACGGCGTCTGACTACCAAACCAAATGAGTTTGTTACAAGAGCAAGTGAGTTTCTCTTGTTACTAATATATATGAGCAGGTTCAACATCTGTGCATTTACCTTTTGGATATTTCGTGGCAAGGTACAATGCAATCAATAGGGAAAACCACACATTCTTATATATACCAACTTCCATGTTACTTCAGACATTACATACCAACCTCCTCCTGTCTCTGTAAAGCAAAACAGTGGAGCCTGTATTTTTTTATTTTTTGCCAAAAGACGGCAAAGTAATCTACATTGTATCTACTGCTTCACTGGTCTAAAATGGTACGACTTGTAAAAGTGAACTATGGAATGGACTTGGTAATCAGACAAATACAATAAATGGATTTTCTCATGCAGCCTGTTGTCTACACTCTGAAGATGAGAGGTGGAGGAATGGACGGAGGTGAAGAAAAGGGAGGACTCAGTCAGCTAAGGACAGAGGAAAGAAGAGTATGGCCTTAGGGAGGAGCGAAGGATGAGAGGAGAGGAGACGAGGGAGCTCTGATAGTGGACTGCTTGTGCTTGTGTGTCAGAGGATGTGCAATAAGCCTGAGGTGGCATCCCATCAGGGTCGACTGGTTCAAACTGCACTTCAAAGTGGAAGAAATATGGTGTGCTGTCCCTGGGATTAGAGAGAAGGAAGAAGAAGAGGAGGAAAAACGCCAAGACACTGACTCTCAAACCTGATAGTCGATGTATACTGAGATTGTGCATTGAAACGCTGATTAAAACCAAACAGATCTATAATATGCTCTCAAATCTTAAAGCAACACTGCGTAACATTCTCGAGGTGACACATCAACGGCACGATTCTATGGAAATACAAAGTTAAAACTATACCTCGGAACGTTCTCCATGGAGGTGGTTCGAATCCTGCTCTCGACACGAACATCATTGGTTGAGCAGTCAGATCCAGGTTGGCGGCGTGATTCCAGCTCCCACAAATGAGTTCTATTGTCGAGTCCTTGGGCAAGACACTTAACCCACCTCGCCCCCAGCATCTGCGTACAGTGGTGTATGAATGTGTGTGTGAATGGGTGAGCGGTTCCTTGACGTAAAGCGCTTTGAGTGACGGTGGAAGTGAAGGTGGAAAAGCGCGATATAAAAATGTGACCAGTTGCCGTTTACAGTATTTCCATGGAGACGAGGCTAAAAAAGTTACACAGCTGGGCTTTATTCTCGCTGTGATTCAGTTTTTCAAAGCCAGTGTAGATTTGTCTTTGCTTCAGTTTTTGTCAGGTAGAATGAGCAGCAACATTTAGAATAGATTTATTTATTTTTTTTCCTGATTACACCATTTTTGTAACTGATTGGAGCATTAATCGTAATCATGTTTCTAATTCAGCTCATTGGACAGCACTGTCATAAAGGCCTGGTGTCTCTCCGAGGTCAAAACTCTAATGGTTCTTCAGTAAAAATGCGATGCACTTTTGGCACAGTTACAGAAGCCTGAGAACGACAGAGCTGTTCTGTTCTGAAGATAAAGAGGTTCATCTAAAGCCAGTCGCAAAACCAGTGGAGCAAAGAGACCAGAGTGAGTAATGAGCAGCAAGTTTAGAGCAGTTTAACAAGAAGGAAGAAGAAGTCTCAAAGTGTCTCAAAGTAAAAAGACTAAACAAATGACTGGAGTAATGGAAACTGTTTTTAAAAATCTGTCAATGTGTGTTGTTTAGGTTCCATTTGGTGGAGAAGTTTAATATAGCAAGTGTATTTACTGCGGACCGGGGCCAGACCGGGGCCGGGTCAGACCAAACCTGAACCAGGACCCCAACTAGGACCCGACCCCAACTAGGACCCGACCCCAACTAGGACCCGACCCTGCTAGGACGCGACCCCGCTAGAACCCGACCCCACTAGGACCATATTACGCCATTTTCTGATCTCCCCAACCTAAATATGCAGTGTTTGTGTGTTAAACATGTGTGAATGAAACAAAACACAACTCCAGGTCTGTTTGTGATGAGGAAACATTAGAACATAGATCAGAAAATAGTGTAATATGGGCCCTTTAAGAGTAAATCAGCTTTATAATAGTTATGAGTAAAAGCTGTATTTGACGTGAACATGTCTACTTCGTTTCTTGGGACAGATAGAGATAGGCCAGGTTTATGAAAATGCTTCTGTCGTCTTGAGTAATGTCATTTTGAAGTAAAAGTATTATAGTCCCCGTGTGTCCCCTCCTCTACAGATGTCAGTGGAGCGTGTCACACAGATGGGATAAGTCTATCTGTATGTGACAAATCAGCTCCCCGTGACAACAACACAAGCCCGAGTCAAACGGAGCCATTTCGAGACGTCCGTAAGCAGCTTCCTGTCTCCGCTGACATGTGACGCTGTTCAAACGGCAGAACACACTTGGATCGGATCACTCTGGAAGTCTGAGGCTCTCCCCGGTCGCTCCCGTCCCCGTGACGCATGCCTCTCCCCGGGCTTTACTCGCGATTCCACCTCCTTTTGAAGCACAATCCTCTGGTTCTCACATCAGTCTTTGATTCAACTCAGTGGAGAAGAAGAGGCTTAGAGGTAATCCTAACGGGATTACTGGACGGGCCGTATGGAAATTACAGTTTAATTTATCATTTGGGTCATGCTAATTCATGCAAATTGGGCCTTTATTAATTCCAACCGTGGTTTTCTATATTAAGTTTATATGAAGGAACTATGGTAATGGAGTACAGGCAGGATCATGTGTGTTCTACTGTAACTGGAGAGACTCGGGGGGGGCCGTGCCGTAGGCATTATTCTTAAGTAAAGGTCGTCTCCATGGAAATGACGTAACATTTTTACAGCTGTCTACACACAAGCCTATGCATCAGGTAAAGTCTACGATGACATCTTTCCTTAGGTCTTGTGCAGTGATGGATGAAGTACTACATTTTGTTAAGTAAAAGTACAGATACAGAGGTAAAATGTTACTCAAGTATCACATTAAAAAAACTATTTAAGTACAAGTATTTAAGTTTAAAAATGTACTTTAACAGTAAAAAGTAGAAGTATTTCACACAACTGTTGTTCATTTGTTAAAGTGTAAATGTAGAGATATTGATTCAAAATGAGACATATTCATGTCAACAGTACCAATACATATCTATTTCTTATATTTTTCTTAAGCATTTTGTGTATTTTTGTTTGCTCAAAGCTGAAACTTGAACTCAGAAACTTTAGTCAGGATGTTACCACGAACATGGTAAAAATAACCCCTCAAATCATATGAAAAGTACTTTTTACTTTTCAGTCCAGTTCAAGTAGGAAGTAGAAAGTAGAAAGTACAGATACTGCTCTCAAATAGTGAAGTAAAAGTAAAAAGTATCCACTGTAAAATGTACTTAAGAATTTTTAGGTATTTGTGTGAATCAAGCTGTCAAACCCCATATAGATCAATGTACCTTTGTACTCAGTGAACATATTGTGTACAGTGTTTTAAATATTTTTTTAAAAATGTGGCTGGACACTTTGCAGTGTTGTGTTGGAGCCCCACACTGACCTCGCAAACAATGATTTGAACATTACTCTCCAAACAAAAGCACAGGGTCTTTGAGTTCATTTGATAAAATAAAATTACCATGAACAAAACAAGTGAAGTTTTTTAATTTGGAAAGAACAAAAGGAGCAGCTCTGGAAATCTACATCCTCCAATTAGAACTTTTTAATTTGAATGGACCGAGGAGTTTCAATAGTAATCACAGAGAGGTGAAAAAGTACTCTGAGCTGTGAAAACACAAGGTCACAACACAAATATATTCACACAGTGTTATCGACCACAACACGACCTCTGCCTTTCGCAATTGGCTGTGGGTTTTTTCTATAGTCGTTAAAAATAAGCATTAGTGTTGTTATAACTGATGGTACAGCACAGTGTAATCCTCATTCATGCAAGAGTGGTTCAGTGTAGTGAAGGTTTCGACAGTGGTCTGGGGTCTGGGCATTTTTTTTGCAATCTAGATTTATAATACACTAACATGAGAACTAACGTTTCCCATGTCGACCAATCGCCGTTCTTGGTGGACTGGTGATACTCAAGATTTGGCAGCGTCGCGTAGTCATTTTGGTAGAAATGAAGAAAAATCTGCCGCTCGCTAGTGTGATATGCAGCTATTCATAGGAGGAGCCGACAGCTACATGGCTCTTTGTTGTGATGAAGTTTACGGCGATGTCAGCTCCCATTGGGCCACCACAGTTTTCTAACGTGGAAGGCAGCTGACTTGTTTCTTTTATTAAGTCATTTTAGATGAATATTGTGATTTAAAATGTGCAAATTATAACATAATGATCCACAATGTCAGAGATTATAACTATAGAGAGACACAAGCACAATAGGACTGATTTAATAGCTTAAGCAGGATTCATTGCTCACTCTTTTTCTTGGTAATGCGATTAACCTTAACCTTCATTATGAACACAGATAGTTAAACTGCACTGCTGTGCCAAGGACACTGCCAGCTCAGTCCTTATCGTCTGCCCCACATCACCAGTGGGTATAATACTCTCTACGATGAACTAGCTTGACAGTTGTAAAGAGACAAAAATGCTCAACACACTGGTATTTTCCGTATTCAAGCCTGGATATGCTTCTGTTGTAGGGAGCATTATATCATTTGATGACATCGGCCAGATAACAAGAACTGATCTGGCAGTGTCAGTGGCACAGCAGTTCAATAGACAGTATACAGCAGCATGCTAGCTAGCTCACTGTGTCTCAAAGCGAAGTCACTGTTATTAAAAGTGGAAAACATAAAATAAACAACCTGTTAAAATTAATTAAATTAAAAACTACCCAATTATTTTTATATGTAGAATATTTCAGTTTGTGGTGGTGTTTTAATATTTATTATGCCTCAAAATTAGCATTAGCGTTAGCATTGAGACACAAACATCTCTTTTTCTAAACAGAGAAGTGTCTCTGGTGAAGTATTTATTTTATTTGTGTAGTGTCGGTGTGACGGTGACATCCACCCGCAGCTCCCTGTCCACTGTCTGACCCTTACCACCTGACCCCTGACCCCTAACCCACCTGCAGCTCTCTGTCCACTGTCTTATCTTTAAATATTTGTTCATTTTAGTGTGACTCAGCAAAATCCTCAGAGATAAAACTGGACAGGAAGTAGTGACGCTAACGGTGAGGTTGAGGATGAGCCTGTTTCCCATCAAACACGTGACCCAGTACCAAGACTCTAAATGACTGTGAATTATGTTTAGTGACGTCTGAACAATATTATGACAGTTTTTGTTTTATACAGAGCCTCAAATTACTATTCACCTTCCAGTATTTTCAAATTCGTAGCGATTAATTACTCAATTCATTTGTTGGTCATAAAACTGTTGAAAAGCAGCTGAGAACTATGACGGCGGTGATTAAAGCTCGAACACGCCTCTCCCTCATTACACACAGCAGACACCTCTCCCTCGCTCCCTCTCTCCCTCCCTCTCTCTCCCTCTCTTCCTCATTACACACAGCAGACACCTCTCCCTCTCTTCCTCTCCTCCTCTCCCCCTCTCTTCCTCTTTTCCTCTCTCCCTCTCTTCCTCATTACACACAGCAGACACCTCTCCCTCTCTTCCTCTCCTCCTCTCCCCCTCTCTTCCTCTTTTCCTCTCTCCCTCTCTTCCTCATTACACACAGCAGACACCTCTCCCCCCTCATTACACACAGCAGGCACCTCTCCCTCTCTCTCTCTCTTCCTCTCTCCTTCTCTCGTTATTTTTCCCTTTCTTTCTCCCTCTTTCTCTTTCTCCCTCTCTTCCTCTCTCCCTCTCTTATCGTTTCCTTTCTCTCTTTCTCCCTCTCTTCCTCTCTCCCCCTCTTCTTATTATTCCCTTCCTCTCTTTCTTTCTCCCTCTCTTCTTCTCTTGTTTCCTTTCTCTCCCTCTCTCCCCCTCATTCCCTTTCTTTCTCCCTCTCTTCTAATTCTTATTCACGTCTGCACTTCTCAATCACTTGCCCCACGCTCGGCTGCACAATTATAATCACCTTAAAATGAT
The DNA here is from genome assembly GCA_000787095.1 of Periophthalmodon schlosseri. Lineage (NCBI taxonomy): Eukaryota > Metazoa > Chordata > Actinopteri > Gobiiformes > Gobiidae > Periophthalmodon > Periophthalmodon schlosseri. Next base: position 23,613 of record KN481686.1, read on the forward strand.
TTGATGATGTGCACGGCAAACACGGGGCTCGTGCACGGCAAACACGGGGCTCGTGCACGCTCACACCGTCACGCGCACGTTCACATCGTCACGTGCACTCATGCGTACGGCGGCCCTCAAAGACTCGCCGTTCTCAAAGGCTGTGTCTGCGTTTATGTGCGTTTTCCCTCACATCCAAACACAGGGGGTAATGTAACACTTATCTGCTCCACATCACCTCCATTATATCATTTTTGCTCAAACACACACTGGCGTTATGGAGATTATTATGGGCTGGCCAGGCATATCCGCGCAACTCAGCACTATTTTCTTGTCAATGGCGCTTGTCAATTTTATGAAAGCCCACGCCCCCATATGGAAGTACGAGAGGGGGTGTAGAACAGATAATGGGAATATTATTAGCCGATAATGGGAGTGGTTAGCTGGGTGCGTTAGAGTGACGGCTGTGGTCCGCAACGATGAAATCTATCCAAGTTTAAACAAGAAACAAAAAGTGATGAGCCAAAGACTGGAGGTGAGAGTGAGGAGGGCATTTTATTTTTGTATTTGTACACGTTATTGTCCACATGGGGAAATTTGTTGTTTGCGTTTGCTCGATCCTTCAGCCTATAGGGCAAACTGTCAGGATGACTGGGGAGCACAGTGCAGTACTTTGGGACTCAGCTGCAGAATTAATGCCAGAGTTCTGGTCAGGAATAGGATCATGGCAAAGAAAAAAAAAATACATTTTTGTTTATATTTTATAGTGTAAGCTAAAAGCTAAATCTGTCAACCAGACAAAAAAATTGTAAGAGTGAAGACGTTTGGCTGCTCATTCAAGCCACTTCTTCAGTTCTGGTCAGATTACTGCTGGACACTTACTTTCCCCATCTATAACTCCATCCTCAGACCCAAAGGAAACAAAGAACAATAGAGCTAGCCAGGATGCCAATAGGTGTGGAAGCACCCATTAAGAGCTGAATGATTATGCTAAGTAGGTCTCAGGCACAGTGCACACTTAGTGTAGCACAGTAGACCTAGCCTACAAACAGAAACTGTAAACAGGTGTTTACAGTTTCAGTGTAGTTAGCTCCTCCCTTCAGACAGATATAAAGCAGTGTCCAGCAGTAATCTGACCAGAACTGAAGAAGCAGCTTGGATGAGGAGCCAAACATCTTCACTTCTACAACTTTTTTGTCTGGTTGACAGATTTAACTTTTATCTTACACCATGGATCAGACCTGGAAGACTTAAGGATTACAGACGTTTATATTTTATATTCAAATCCTCAAAGTATCCAACCTTTTTTCTTTACTACATAATTCCATACATCTTGCTTAATATATTTGATGTCTTCCATATGTATAAAATGTAGAAGGCAAGGAAAGTTTATTTGTTTAGCACAATTTGTGCACAAAGTAATTCAAAGTGCTTTACAGAATAAGAAAGACATTAAAATCACAATACAATAAATCAAAACATAAATAATCACAAATCATCATAAAATTAGCATTAAAGGAGAAAAGTGCAGAATAAAAACCTTTGTCAACCTTTAGAAAGTAGTAAACAAAGCGAAAAAAAACACTGAATGAGAGGGTGTGTCCAGACTTTTGGAAACTGCACCAAGGATGAACCAGACTTATGCAAGTCCACAATTCTCTTCCTGATATCTTGGCTGATTTCTTTGGACTTTCTCATGATGTTCCACAAAGAAGCAGTGTGTTTCAGGTGCGACTTCTAGTACATCCACAGGTGTGTCTCTAACTTAAATGTTGTCAATAAACGTATCAGAACCTTCCGAAGACATGACATCATCATCTGGGTTTTACAAAATTGTTTAAAGTCATAGTAATCTTACTGTAGGTAAACTTGTGACTGAAGAAAGTCATGAAAAATTATCTTAAAAAATTTTTCTTTCATTATTCCAGAATTTAGCAAATAGAAATAATTTTGGTAATCCTAACTGACACAAAACAGGAAACCTTTAGTCTGATTTCATGTCAGACAGTGAGGAAAAAAAAGTGCATGTGTCATTTTATATAGTGTATGTAAACTTCTGGTTTCAACTGTATGTACATTTCTTTTAATGACTAAACAGCTGAGTAATATTTTGGAAAACCCTTAAAATCCCATAAAAACTTGTGTCAAACTGAATCTCCCGAGGTTTTATCCTTACGCATGTCAACACAAGACCTCATTGACTTTTATTGACTTATTGACCTTTGATTAGAAGCTCAACATCGTCAGTTTTGAAATTTCAAACGATGTAACTGAAATGAGCGCTGTTTTTTGGGGGCGTACCATCTCTGCAGTGTAGTGGTATTAAAGGTTAAACCACTCCAAGTATCTCATAAGGCATTTTTGTTGCCAGAAAAAAAAAACACAAGAAAATAAATGTTTCTATGCTTTGACAATAGCTGAGATATCCTGTTATGTAATACAGTCCATTTCGTATACCTCAAGCTGGAACTACCTTCACTTTGCTCCATTTTGTACATTTATCAAATCATAAGAGCAGCGTAAGTGAGTTGTCGTTCTGTGATGTCTCAGAGGAGATAATGTGGGCAGAAGATTGGGCATTTCTCTTTTATAAATATCACATTTCATACAGATTTGTCAGCGCGTTTCACCGCAGCTCCCAGGTAAAGCCAGAGCGAGGCCTGTGCCATTACTGCGAGTGAATGAGGTGTCATGTGTGATCGCTCTCTCCAAATGAAAAATGAGAATTTGGGGAAGGTTAAATGGACACTGGAGTATAGAGGCAATATGTGGAGTTTTTTATATAGATACAAAGATATTAAATGGTATTAGTCATAAATATCAATGAACCGTTTGTTGACGAAGTACGAAATAAATCCATTAAGTTGAAATACTCATAGGCGCTACTTCAGTGGGCGTAAAGGGAGTGCTTACAAAGTCCAAATTACTGCTACTCCTGCTATCGCTATTACTATTCCCATTGTTCTTGTCCTGTAATACGGCAACATTTGCTACATTTGCTCAGTTGGTAGAGTGTTTGTCCACTGATCCGAAGTTTGGCGTTTCGAATCTGGCTCCCAAACATGAATGCTGTCGTTGTGTCCTTGGGCAAGACACTTAACCCACCTCGCCCCCAGTGTCTGCGTACACTGGTGTATGAATGTGTGAGTCACAACACTGTGTATAATAAGATATAAGTTAAACAACGAGTCAGCATAAGTTTCATAACATTTGAGTGAAAGATATTGGAGAAAATGGGTTTAAAACCCAATGCTAACCGCTCATTGAAAATGAATGGAGCCCGCTAGGTTATAGTTAGCCTAACAAACAAAATCACCAATTCCCCTTTATATCAAAGATTCAAATCTCACTCCCGATGCAGCAAGGACCCGATGATATGTACCTATGGTTAAACCGTGAGTTTAATAAAGTTGGAGCACTGTTATAATGAAATGAAGGTAAATGAGAACTTTAAAACCTACCGACTTCACATGCTCCTCGTGTCATCCCCGCAGGTAATGAGTTTGTGTTAATATTGTGCTAATGTTGGGCCCTGATTGGACGCGACGAGTCACGTGAACGGGCGCGCCAGACTTGCGAGGGACACAGCGGAGGGGAGAGAGACAACTAATTTGCATTTTTCACCCGGGTTACAAATGGGTGAGTGGTTCCTTGATGTAAAGCGCTTTGAGTGTTTGGAAAAATGGAAAAAACGCTATGTAAAAATGTGACCGTTTACCATTCACTTTCAATGCTACTTGTACTATTTGTACCATTACAATTTTAGTACTATTTGTTTTCAGCCTATTCACAAGTTTAATAATTCCCATGGAAACCGTCTTAATTCTTCCATCATTCTAAACCCCAAGTCTGTTATTAACCACTTCAACCTCAGTGTATTTTTATTGTTTAATTTTTGCTGCCTATTGAAAGTGACCTAGTGTATTTATGAGATTCAGAGACGTATTTTTCCTTGGTTTGAAGGACTTGAGGACTTTGCCCATTCATCGATTTGAATGTATTAATTGCTATGGCAACAGTCCTCCATTGGAACCTGAGGATTATTACGAGTGCCAAGGTCAAACTAGGAAGTATGCAACTGATATTAATACTGTACTATACCACTAACGGAAGACTTTCCACAAATTTAAAATATGGCTGACAAACTTGAATTGTAAACCCGACTGAATCTAGTTTTCACATCTGATTTGGATTATTTATCTTGTATCAACAAACGTCCTTTATGCTCTTTGTACTCTGTCTGCTTTTTAATAATCATTTTGAATTCCTTTTTTGTGGCTCCGATTACAGCCCGACACATGCCGTACCTGCTCCCTGCACACACACAAGGCCGCTCTTTCAAAAGTGCCAAGTTAATATGACGATGCTTTGACAGGAAAAACACTGCAGAGTCCACATCCAGTACGCGATTCTCAAAAACATCCTTGGCTCTTGTCTGAAGGAGCAGCTCGTAACATGGAGGATATATGGCATTTGAGGGAATTGGGTGTTTTGAACTGGCAGGAGGCGGTAATTACTTGTTTCTGGCCCACATTGTGCATAGAAATGGGCCAGTGATGAAGATCCAGCTGTCAAAAGCAAGACTATTTATTTGCTCCGATTCCATTTCAGGCCTCAAGACGAGCACATGTGCATGATTTGTACGAAATGCTTTACACTCATTTAATCTGGCTGCAGTGTTCGTGTGATCAAAAGCGTTGTAAATATAGATATTAAAGGTGCTATGTTCTGCAAAATGGACCCTCATGAGCTTTAAGCCATGTTATAATGCTGTTACCTCTGTGTTTTTAAACTCTATACACCTTCACTAGAGTCATTTGGATAATTCCGGCCCTAGAATTGCCAGTCTCTACTGAACTAAAGGTAAAAGTAGCTGTTAATTTGAAAACTACCGCTTCATGACATCACAAGGTGCATTTACAGAGCACTTTGTGTTTTGGAGATGTAGACAGACTAATAATAAAGGGTGTTTTTGATGAGGTAACCGCATTATAACACGGCTTACAGCTCACAAGAGTCAATTTTGTGTAATGTAGGACCATTTAATAAAACACATCTCGAATCTTTTGAATCAGCAGTGGTTTTTGACAGTTGTGTAGCGTTGTCTCCTTACACACTGTGGTTGCCAGTCTCCACAGTGAGCCTTCAGATCCTCCAAGTTAGTCAGAGCTTGGTGAGTGGAATATAATAGGCCAAAATGACACATGAAATCCCTCCCAGTCAGTAGAGGGTGCTTTGTTGCTCTGCCTGCCTGTCTGTCACACAGCGGGCTCACCTATCGGGCGACTCACGCTGGGAGCCCTGTCGACCAGATCATTTTATCTAATCAGACTTGCACAGAAATGGGGGCCGCTGGTGTGCTGGCAGTATACGGAGGCCCCCCGCACATGCAAACACTCTGTCCATACATCAAAGCCACGTCTTGTGCTTGGGGTTTAATTAGGATGCCCTCCCGCTGGGCCCGTGGACATGCAGAGTCGGACCTCCCCTCACAAGCCCGCCGCTCGCTTCATTTGTCTTCCAGCCGCGAGTGGCGGTTCCAGCGGTGCCTACATGACGTCCCTGCTCCTCTCCTGTTTGTCTAGAGCCCTATGTTGTAAATATGTACCATGGTTGAGTCATTATGTGCCCTGAATCCCAGAACGTATAAGCAGACAGTGAAATATTTATGCGTGTAACTGCAAAATATGATTTAAAGGCCCTATATTGAGGAAAACTGACTCTCGTGAGCTTTAAGTCATGTTATAATGTTGTTACCTCCTCAAAAACATACCTGGAGTTGTGTTTTGTTTCATTCACACATGTTTGAGTTACTCTTTATTATTAGTCTGTCTACATCTCCAAAGCTCAAAATGCTCTGTTCCACCTTGTGATGTCATGAAGCAGTAGTTTTCAAGTTAACAGCTCCTTTTATCTTTAGTGCTGTAGACATTGGCAGTTCTAGGGCTGAAATGATCCAAATGATTGTAGTGAAGGTGTATGGAGTTTATTACCACATGACAACACAAGGTGGAACAGTGTGTTTTCTGTTTGAGAGAAGAACTCGGCTTAAATATGCAGGGTTTTTGTGTGAAACATGTGAGAATGAAACAAAGCACAACTCCAGGTCTGTTTGTGATGAGGAAACGACATTAGAACAGAGATCAGAAAATGGCGTAATATGGGCTCTTTTAATAAAGAATCCATAGGGAATCATCCTTATAGCAGTTGTATCGAGTATTATCTTGTAGTTCAGGGGTAAATACTCATAGGTTTCAGCTTCTACCTTTTTCCCCATTCAAAAGATATACATTTTTACATTTTTAGTCACTATGGTATGATCCACAGCAAAAGAAAAATTCAATTCTATTAATTGGACAAAAGTGGCTTCTTCAGTTCTATAACTGACCTGAAGAAGCCTTGTAGATGAGCGGCAAAACATTTTCTCTCTAAAACTTTTGTCCAGTTGACAGAATAAATTTTTTTTTTTGCTATGGAAACAATCCAATTTTTATTTTTATAGTTGGGAAACTTATTCACCTTATTCTGGAAGTTTCATGGGCGCCGTATTCGTGATTCGGGTTGTATTTTACATGGGGCTGCAGATCTTCACAGTAAATCACTTCTTTAGGGACAGAGCCGTTTTAAAGCCTCCAGAGAATCGGAGCAGTGTTGACTTGTTGGTCACAAGATCATAGAACGTTTTACACAAATGAGCCAACTTAATATCAGATTTCAGCGGCAAAACTTTTCCCACATTCCCCATTGAAATGAACGGGATTCCCACTTAACCTGAAATGCCACCACAAAGAACGCACAGTTTAGTTGCATTTATGGCAAAGGTCTGTAGATGGTGCCACGGAACTCATTGGTTTTAAAATGACACTTTTTGACCTTTATTTGAGAATTTAATTACTCATGAATAAAAACCAAACAAAAACAAACCAAAAAAATGTTAGATATATTCCATCTCCTTGTCGCCATCCCCCTCATGTTCCGCATACACTCTTTATCCACAGCTGACACTGTGAAAAGTCTTCTATATGGGCTCGCTGTGTGACATAAGCCCACACTGTAGAATTGACTTATCTCTGTGTCTATTTGCCATTTGTCAGTTACTGCTCCCCGTCGTCTTCCTCGCCACTGAACTCGTGCTCTGGCTCAATAAGTCTCCTTTTACCAGCACGAGCTCGCCTTCCCTCGTTCCTCTTTTTCCTGTCATATTTATCGAGCCACATTTCTTGCCCCGTCCTGCTTCTGGTTGCCTCCATTTTGTTTTGGTCTGGCCCGTACATTACAGTTTACATCATTATGTAAACCTGCTCCTGACTCTTGGTGCTATCGTGCGCCATAGTGTGGAATTTTCATCACGGACACTGTTGGGAATGGTTTACTTGGTCAGTTTTCCCTGTTTCTGCGCTTACATAGAGCAAACTGAAAAATTCCAGGCAAGTCTGTTCATTCGAGCGTATTTCATTTTGGCATTTCAACTGCTCCACCTCCATTTTGTTTGTCTCTTAAATATGGATACACCAGTCTGATACTGACACATTTGCTGGATCAGATATCGGTTTCCAAATATCGATTCAGACAATATCCGGGTTGGACATATAAATCAATGTAATAAGACGATTTACTAGTTGTAGTCGGCCTAGAAAGTCTCACAATGTTTGAACTTTTACTTACACAACAGTTACATAACACATCTGGATCAGTTTAGTCCTACGTTAATTTTGTTTTAAGTAAATAAATGCTTTTTCCAGTCTCTGCTCTGGTATCAATTGATATCGGGCATCGGCACAGATTTAAACCTATAATGGAATCAGAACTGAAAAAGCTGGAAGGTGCATCCCAGCTCTTAAACTATTTAAGGTGGTGCTATTATTTTTTTTTAGGACCGACACCATTTTGAAATTCTTCCCTCATCAAAATCTGCCTGGAGCTGTTTTGTTTCATTTTGGCATGATTCATTTTTTAATCACTGCTGCTATATTTGAGAATTGAAAGTGCTTCATTTGACTCATCTCCGCCCACTTTTCCTGCCCCCGCCCACTTTTCCTCTCCCTGCCCACTTTGAATTGAACTAAAAAGTCTGTAAAAAGTCAAAGCAGTGAAAGATTAATTTTCTCTTTAATTTAAAATCAGAGTTGCTCTTTGCTGCCCCCTATTGACTTTTTGAGCTGTTTTTGAATAGAAACATTGGGGGAAATACTGAAAACTCATTTAAAAAAAAAAAAAAAATCAGTTCATGTTTTTTCGTTTCCTGTTCTAGAGATGTGGCAGATTGGAACAGCATCC
>KN481686.1:31925-70684 GCA_000787095.1 Periophthalmodon schlosseri
TGCCCCCCTCACCCTCTTTAAAGCATGTTCTGTGTTGAACCTGCTCCGTCTTGTGTGAATTGCATTATTTTCTCCTCCGGCTTTGTCTCGGTATGCTCACATATTCCAGATAACACGTCTAGATTGCCCTGTGACTCACGGTGACTATTTCTGAGGTGGATAAAATGTGTAATTTCAGATGTGGGAGTTGCACAGTTGTGAATATAGCTGAATAAAACTGGCTTATTTATCTGTCCTCGTCCTCTGTTTGGGACTCCATGTGCAATTTTCCAACCGACAGACCTCGGGTTGCCTTCTATCAGGCCAAAGCAGATTTTTACTTTTTCTCATTTTCACGGAGCTGTTGGCTTATAGAGACCCAACACTGAAACGATCATACTTTTTAATGAGGCTCTTATTGCTCTAATTGCTATAGAGAAGTCATTTGGTTAAGACAAATTCTGCTTAATATTTCTAATTAAAGTAGTTTTTGGTTTTGGACCTGAAGCAATCAGAGGCCGACCTGCTTGATTAGAAGAGTTTAGCGCTTACAGCTTTTAAATTTAACAACATTTTGGTTAAATTATTCTAAACGATTCCTTCATTACCTGCTTTTTTATCCAGTTCGATGGTCACATTTTGCCTGGCATATCCAAAATGATCTCAGTCTCCTTACATTAGGCCTCGAGCCTGACAGTGACTTACACCAAGAAAGTTCCAGGTTCAATTCCCAGGTCGCTCTGCCCTTTCTGTGTAGAGTTTGCATGTTCTCCTCGTGTCTAGGTGGGTTTCCTAAGGGCACTTTTGTATCCCCCATTAACCCAAAACATGCTCCATAAGTACAATCCTACAGGGTTAGTCCTGACCAAGTGTAGCTCAACATCTGGAGATGGGTCCCTGCACCTACTGCTCCTGATGACGCCCCAGTTAACCCCAGTAACTCTAGTAACCCGAGTAACCCCAGTAACCCCAGTAACCCCAGTAACCCGGGTAACTCCGGTAACCTCAGTAACCCCGGTAACCTCAGTAACCCAGGTAACCTCAGTAACTCCGGTAACCCTGGTAACCCCAGTAACCCGGGTAACTCCGGTAACCTCAGTAACCCCGGTAACCTCAGTAACCCAGGTAACCTCAGTAACTCCGGTAACCCTGGTAACCCCAGTAACCCGGGTAACTCCGGTAACCTCAGTAACTCCGGTAACCTCAGTAACTCCGGTAACCTCGGTAACCTCAGTAACCTCGGTAACCCGGGTAACTCCGGTAACCCCGGTAACCTCGGTAACCCCGGTAACCTCGGTAACCTCAGTAACCCCGGTAACCTCAGTAACCCCGGTAACCTCAGTAACCCCGGTAACCCGGGTAACCCCAGTAACCCCAGTAACCTTAACTTCATTGGTCATCTCTCATTTACAAACAAAATCACATTTCTCTCACCTCAGATTAACAGAGTTTAGTGCTTCGCTCAGAAATCCACCTTGTTTTTCAGTCCCTTGTGATATTTTTTTCCTTTTTTCCTCGTAAGCAGCCATATTTGTTTTGATATGAACAGACCATGCATGTCCCTGATTGGCGAATTCACCTGTCAATCATGCCCATCCGAAAACGGGGAGATTCACTGTGACCAGACTCACATCTTTGCTCCTCAAACTACACCTGCCTAAGCATATGTCCTAGTCTACACTTTGCTAGTGGTTTATAGGACCTGGTTGGCACACTGAAGCAGTTTAGCTGTTAGCATTGTTTTTTAGCTGTGTGGTGAAGATAATTTGAATTTTTGCGTCAAGTGTCTGTATTGAAGCAAGGCAAGTTTATTTCTATAGCACAGTTCATACACAAAGTAATTCAAAGTGCTTTACAGAATAAGAACGACATTGAAATCACAATACAAACAAATTAAAACATAAATAATCATAAAATTCACATTAAAAGGGAAGAGAGCAGAATAAAAACCTTTCAGCCATGTGCACAGCTAAACAAATTGAGTTAAGAAACATGAAGGGGACTTTCAGGAATACCACCTGATGACATCACACAGTGTTATCAACCGTTTTGAAATCACAAACACAACTCAAGGTAGTGTTTTTATGAAGGGAAAAAGTCAAGACCTTTTAAAATGAGTCAATCCACCATGACCATTTTTTAGTAACTGATTTTGACACTGTATGCCAAGAATCTCAGGACATTGGCGCAGTCTGCTTCTGCTGGTCTGAAGCCCTGAGTATAAATATATGCAGGACAGGAGGCGTAGGAAAGGTTTTCCAGGGTTTGCTCGACGCTTGTGGGATTTTAAAAGTTTCTACAGTTGAAGGTTTGGCCTCTGTGCCGTGTTTTGGGACCATCACCTTACCCTTTGATTGGTGGAGTTTTCCTCTGACACATTATAAGTCAGGTACGTGTGCGCTCGGAATGACCTCAGACGAGAGTGGATCAAAAACATGAAAAAAATTAGTTTGTAGTTTAAAAGTTATTCGGCCTTGTCCAGATGCTGTGAACTGAAGCTATGGACTGACGTAGCCTCAAAAGACCTTTAAGGAGCCTGCTCTTTAGTAAAGCCAGATTTAAGCAAAGGCCTCAGCTTCAGAATAGAGATGACTTCACATAAGACACAACAGCACAATCAGGCAAAACCTGTTTTTAAAAATTTGAATTAGCCGTTATGGCATTTTTAAATTACATTAATAGTGTGAAACTAATTAGCTGAAGAAGAAGTTTACATTTTAAAAAGTCTCTAAACTCCAGGTATATCTCATCCACTTAGACCAGGACTAGACCAGGACTAGACCAGGACTAGACCAGGACTAGACCATCTCCAGGGGTGACCTGTAGGTTCATGATCTACCTGAAATTAATTAGGAATGATTAGAAATTTGACCTTAAATCAGACCTATTCTGCAAACTGGACATTTCAAAGCTTTTTTGAGCCTCTGAAGTTGTATTTGGAGTGATTCATGTTTGAGTAATATTTAATCGCTTATTTTTTAAAGACGCCATTTTGCCGCTCAACCCCCCTTTTTCACCTCCACCGGTATATGCCCACTGTGATGTACGCACTTTCTTCTCCAGTTTTATTTTCTTAATTGGTGATACTCGTAGGATTCGGCAGCGTCGCCTAGTCATTTTGGGACATTTTGGAAAAAAATGGGCTGCTCGCTAGTGTGATGTGCAGCTATCCGTAGGGGGCGCCGACAGCTACACAGCTCTTTGTTGTGATGACGTTTACGGCGACGTCAGCTCCCATTGGGCACCACAGTTTTTTAGCGCGGAAGTCAGCGGACCTGTTTCTTTTAAGTCGTTTTAGATGAATATTGTGATTTTTAAAATGTGCAAATTGTAACAAAATGATCCACAGATGTCAGAGATTATAACTATAGAGACACAAGCGCAACAGGGCGGATTTAAATTTTATTCAAGACTAAGAATGTATAAACGTATCTGACTTATTTCAGTACATTTCCAATTTTAATCGATAGACTCAAAACAAACCAATGTGAATTTAAACTAAAACGTGATATTACTTTTATTACCAAAACCTCAGCCATGTTTATACCGTGTTCCCTTGATACTAAATCCGCCAAGAAGTGCCATCATCTGCCTGTTTACTGTCACAAAGAGATTACTGGGAATAACCCGTGTGAAAATGCAGTGCCGGAGAAAAGACGAAGGTTGCCAAAGCTCTTAGCAATTCTCATGTTTGTTTATAATAATTGTGCTTCTCAGCTGACGTGGCAAAGACTTACTGATACACACTGGAATGCGTTTCTCTCATAGCAGTACATGAACCCACAGCATTTTATATTTGAGCTATTATCTTTCAATAAAAAAACAACACAAAACTATATCTTTTACCATCGGCTTTCGAACACAAAAAGCAGGATTTAATGACTGGTCTGGTACTGAGGCAGGGTAAAATGGAGGAGAGGAGATGTGATCAGACCCCCTGCTCTGTTTGCTGTTATCTGCCTTAGTCTCTCTACGCCACCCGCTGTCTGTCTTTGCTCCACCCCACCCTCCTTCGCCATGTCCTCCAACTGCTCGCACTCAGCACATATTAAACACCAGAGCCTCATTTGTCGCCAAGTTCAAAAATAACTGATTTTCTGGGCTGAAGAAAAGACTCGAGGCTTGTTAAAGGGGTGGGGAAGAGTTTTAATTTTAGTGATAATTCTGTATCGAGTGAATGAACGTGTAAGTGAATTTATACATTTCTTTCGAGTGAACATGTTTGAGTCAGATGCCCTGGCTGAGTGGTGTGACCTTATGTTCGATGCAGAAATTGGTATGTCTCTATATAGTGCAGTTACTCCCACTCATCCATATGATTTGCCAATTTGAAATTGTTCATAAATATTAGGGATGCAACAATCCAGCTTTTTCAGTTATGATACCGATTTTGATAATATAGTTTTAAGTTTCTGCCGATATCAACCAATACCAGTGCAAGGGCCAAAAACAGAATTGATTTCCTTTAAAACTAAAACAAAATGAGACTGAACTGATCTGAATGTGTTATGTAGCCATTTTTTTTATCTCAACTAACGTCAGAACAACTTTGTACAAATAAAAGTTGAAACATTATGAGACTTTCTGGACCAACTACAACCAGCAAAGAGTCTTATTACTTATTATCGATTATCAGTTTATATGTCTAACCGGAATATCGACTGAACCGATATTTGGAAGCCGATATTCGATCCCGGTATTTAATCGGTGCATCTCTAGTTAATGTCACATAGTTTAGTGGTTTCCTAGAGACGTGTTTCAGGTGCTACGCAAATTCTGTAGTTTAAAATTTTTGCTACATTTTGTCAACATTTTTATTACAGATGGACAATATACCGGCCGATATTCAATACTGATATTTTTGGCGCTTCCTCATTCTGTGTGTGCCCTTTCTGAACAAACTAATGAGTCAGAATGGAAATAAAAGGGCGTTACATGGCTGTACGTTTACGTTTGTAATGTAATGATTTGACATCCAAGAGAAAAACATTTAATTTTTTTTATTCATTCATTTGAACACTTTAGTATGAAGATGTAACTGCATAAAACATGGCTACACAGCTCTCTTAAAGCTCAGGGTGACTTTATAGTAAATTTGAATGACATAATTTGGGGAAAATAATCAAAATCAGCCTAAAATATCTGCCCAAAAATATCTACAAAGTGTATTGGCATTGGCCATGAAAAAACATGTCTCTTATCTCAATCTGTAATTGGCCCATCCCTAATTTTGATCCTCCTCTGGGTTAGTCCTGGTTTGCAACGGGTATAAAAAACATCAATATTAAACCTAGCTTTGCCTAATTTGGAGCTACAATCGGCTTAGATCTGGCACTATTGGGAAGGCAAAATGGGTAGTACATTAAAGTTTGAAAACTACATGTACTTTATAACTATGGTTGCCATGGATACGCTCTACAGATAATCCAGCCTCATAAGTGCATCAGATTTGCTACAAAAACCATCTCACCTATGGGAGCTCCGTAGAATGGTTGAAAAGTGTTTTTATATGATATAATATCATTTCGAAGTGCTCTCTCCAAAGGTAGCCAGGTTGTGCAGATGTAGATCTAAACGAGACTTGCATTTTTCAGTCTCTAAAGCCCATAAACAACAACATTTTATATATGTGCATTTCCTGTTTATAGGCATTCTGACTGCTTATATAATGAAACCCTCTCTCTTCCCTCTCGCCGCTTCACATCTGTTGGACACGATGTGATTAATATTCCCGTGTCCATGTCCTGTTTACGTTTGCGTCTTTTCCTCGCTGGTAAATTGATGTCAAAATGCCATTCTCGCGCAACACAATGACTCACGTTCGTTCTTTCCTCATTTTGTCTTGTCCCTTCACACCTCCCCCCTCCGGCCCGCGCCTCTGTTTGTGTCTAAAAGCGTCTAATGAAATTCATACAAAACAAGATGGCAGCCGAAGATTCAGGATTCATTTTTGCCGCTCGCAGTTTGTTTTTGTTTGATATTTTTTCTCCATTTATCTGATCTCTGAAGTGTTGTCCTCTCCCTGTCTGTCCTTCATTCTTCCATCCCTACAGAGGCCCTTCTTTCGGCCCTATTCTCGTTGTAGTTTACTTGTTATTTATTCCAACACTTTGCAGACAGTTTGCATTACAGAAATGAGAAACGCCTTTCGTCTTTGCCTTTTTATTTCTCCGTCAAATTGCCCCGCGGCCATCTTGAAAAATGTATTTGCCATAGATGAGGAACGCGGGCGCTCACATACGCGGGGCATGGTCACATTCCGAGCTTTAATGAAGTTATGAAAATCAGTTGTTTTGCGCTCCGAGGCCGCGCGTGGGAGGCGGGAGCGCGCTATGGAAACAATGGCGGATGAAAGGGGATCGAGGGAGGCGGCAGCGAGTCACCAGTGTGGAGTTAGTGTGGGCGGAGTCTCCAAACGCGCTTTCTCTGGGAGGCTTTTGCTAACTGCATTTTAGGTCATTGAGAATTTCATAAAAAAACACCATGAAAGCGAGTATGTGCGTCCCATTTGAAGTGTCTAAGCCGCTGCTGTCCCACTTCACCTCGTCTTGTTTATAGGATCAAATCACATATGGGCTGCACGCTGTTTTACATAATCGAATGTTACTGTGATATTTTCCTATGCAATATTTTTCCATGATTAAAGTGAATGTATTGCTGGAAGTCAATCGTCTTTCATATTAAAGCTGCACAATGGGGGGTGGCTCGCTGCTTTCTCGTCTCCATGGAGATGTTGCTATGCCTGGAATGTTCTGCAGTATGGCATTATCTCCATGGCTCCAAGTTACAGGTCAAGTGGTTGTGGTAAAAAAGCTTTTGGGTGAGTTTTTAGTGAATTTAAATTGTATCTGGGGACAATTTTGGTTATTTTTTTCCCCAAAATTATATCGGCCATCGTTTGCTCTGGATTTTAAATAATCAGTATCGTCGATCTTTAAACATTACCAACACCTGCCTACTGGGGAAAAAACACCATATGGAGACTAGTATACAAATAAAATATAACTATTTAAGTATATGGCAATGTTCCTTGGTGTGGCATTATCTCCATGGCTCCAAGTTACAGGTCAGGTCAGATTCAATGTATTTTTAAGCAATAAGAAACATCTATTATTTGATAAATGCTAGATAGACAAGATTATTGTCATGCCATGGAATGTTCCAGTGCAAGCATTAAATCAGATCTATTTTGCAAAATGGACTTTTCAGATCTTTTAACCATGTTCTAGTTGTTTCTTCTCATTGAGCTTCTGAAGTTGTATTTGGAGTGATTCATGTTTGATCTTTAATCTTATTTTCACCATGTTCTATTGTTTCTTCTCATTGAGCTTCTGAAGTTGTTTTTGGAGTGATTCATGTTTGATCTTTAATCTTATTTTCAAGATGCCATTTTGCTGATCAACCCAAGTTTTCGCCACCTCCTGTGATGCACTTACTTTGTTCTTCAGTTTTATTTTATTAATCGGTGATTATTTTGGTACGAATGAAAAAAAATCTGCTGTTCGCTAGTGTGATGTGCAGCTATCCATAGGGGGCGCCGACAGCTACAAGACTCTTTGTTGTGATGACACCGAAAACAGCTGGCTTGTTTCTTTTAATAAGTCGTTTTAGATGAATATTGCGATTCAAAATGTGCAAATTATAACACAATGATCCACAGATGTCAGAGATTAGAACTATAGAGACACAAGCAATAACACAATGATCCACAGATGTCAGAGATTAGAACTATAGAGACACAAGCACAATAGGTCTGCTTCAACATCTCCATGGAGACATGCAGGTGACTCCACCAGAAAGGTTACGTAGTGCACCTTAAGAATATATGTTGTTACTGACCTGGTTGTGTGCATTTACTGATTGTAGTATTTTGCGTTAGATAGTTCAGATGGGATGACTGGTAGTGGTAGGAGCCAGTGAACAAGGGAGATTATGAAGTTCAGGTCTGGGCGCCATTGCAAGGTAGACTCAGTGTCTTGGCTGAGGTCTTAGCGCTTCGTTTTCTTAGCATCGTGTGTATTCCTCTGTATTCCTTCTTTTGTTTGTCCATAACCTTTCTTACAAACCGCTCTGACTCCTGCCTCATTTGTTTGACTTCTGTGTTTTGAAGATTCTCAGAGCTTTAATGAACTTGACACTTCGACAGGACTTCTGTAGCTCGGATTTGTCTTCTCTAAAGCCTCATTTTAAATTTAACTCTTTCAGGATGAAAACCTCTTTTCTTTGAGCCTTTTTGCATCACCAAAACACTTTTATTTTGTGTTATTCAGGCACACAATCTCCAACCACAGTTCATTCACTGACACGGCACATTCAGACTAAAGTGGGTCTAAAGTCTCTTGCCAAAGGACACAATGACAAAAATTGAACTCTCTGCCCATGGAAAACAAGAGGGAATGAATAATAAATGAAACTGTGTCATTACTTTGAGAAGAAAAGTGCTAAGACGACTTCATTATAATTATAAGTCTATATTTTGTTCATCTTAACCCTGAATAAATTCTTTTTTCCATTTAAAGCTGCTGTTTTACACAAAAGTGACTCTTATGAGCTTTTAGTCATGTTCTAATGCTTATTACCTCCTCAAAAACATCTGTGGAGTTGTGTTTTGTTTCATTCACACATGTTTGAGTAACACTTTATTATTAGTCTGTCTACATCTCCAAAGCTCAAAATGTTCTGTCTGACCTTGTGATATCATGAAGTGGTAGTTTTCAAGTTAACAGCTCCTTTTACCTTTAGTTTAGTAGAGACTTGTAATTCCAAATGATTCTAGTGAAGATGTATGGATTTTAAAAAAACACAGTGGAGCACTTCCTGTATTACCACATGACATCACAAGGTGGAACAGAGTGTTTTCTGTTAGAGAGAAGAACTCAGCCTAACCATGCAGGGTTTGTGTGTTAAACATGTGTGAATGAAACAACACAACTCCAGGTCTGTTTGTGATGAGGAAACAACATTAGAACATAGATCAGGAAATGGCGTCATATGGGCCCTTTAAATATATTACTACTATCACCAATATGTTATTCTTATCTTCTCTACCCACCTCTGATCCTTTACCAGTCCAAGCTCTCCCACGATCACCTCTTTTGTCCTCTTCTCAGCTCAGTCCTGGGCACGCCGCCATCCCCAGCTCCTCCAGCTAACGAGCTCTAAAAATGATTAGCAATTAGCTTGTATAGTTGCCGTGTAGATGCCCACACGTGGCCGACTGAGGCAGTGTGCACATTCTATGGCAAAACTATATGTCCTCAGGCAGCTAACGGGCTAATGCGTTTTCTATGTACTGCAATAATTGTTGGAGTGAGACTTGTCCTCTGAGGTTAAGCGTGCATGGGTTGTTCTGGAAACGTGTTTACAACAATTCAGGAATAAAGTTACTAGAGATAGACCGATATATGCCCTTTTTAGCGTATGGGCTATCGGCCTTAAATCTCCAGCAGAGGTCGATATTTTGTTTTGGTTGATCTGCGGCCTAAAGAGTACACGCAAAGCTTTATTTTAACATTTTAGCACAAAGAGATAACTGTACAAAACGTGACAACACAGCTCTTATAGGGTTGTGGTTAAAAAAAAAGGTTAGGGCTTTGGGTGAGTTTTTAGTAAATTTAAATGATATATTTTGGGGAAAATAATTGGTATCGGCCATGAAAAAAAAAAAAACAAAACAAAAAACGGTCCATCTCCAAACATTACCAACACCTGCCTATTTGAGTTTTCTATTTGAGCTCCCGCTAGCGTTAGCAACAGGTTTGATTGACAGTGTTGCTAAGCGCCCGCTCCCTGCTAAACCAGCGGTGTGGGCGGGAAGGGGCGTTACCTTCAACAGCCTCGCTCCAGATTGGCTCTTTGGTTGCTATGATACACGCGGTCGGAATTCCAAATTTGAAACTCGGCTCCAAATTGGCCCCTATAACTGCTCTAGCCTCGATGAGCTTCATTTGACTGGAGCCGAACGCTGTGGGTGACGTCACACTCACTTAGTCCACTTCTTTATACAGTCTGTGGCATTGCAGTTTTTTGATGGTTTAATAATGCATAGCTCATGTTTAGTTGTTGCAGTCCACTTTTGCCATCGCCAAACTCAAATCTGTATGTTGTACCCATCACTTCTTATACATGCACACATTGGTTATATAAGTTGCCTAATCATAGTATATTCCCATAGTCCATAGTACTTTTCTATGGGTTAACCTCTTTCACAGCCCTTTGTGTCTTAGGCCAGTACATTTCCACCTCTTCACTGTGTTCTTCTACTTGTTTCAGACTGACACCATAATCCATCTTAATACAATTACTTTTTAATGAAACGCTCATTGCTCTCTTGACTTCAAAGATGGCCTGCTGCGTTTCTTTAATAATTCCAATTTTAAAGAGTCGTTTTTTTTTTTTTTTTAAACTTATCTATCATCTCTTCATTTCTCCAAAGGGGCATTTTTCGTGTTCGGGCTAACCTTAATATTAAGTGAAATAGTGAATGAGCCTTGTATTTGAAAAAGTATTGGAGTAATGGCCACTTTAGCTCCTTTGGTTTGACTATTAGCTTTTATTCAGTGGTTTTCTTTTTGTTCCATTTCCCAGAAGGCTGAGGGCTAGGGACCTGTCTCACTTGTAACTTGACTCAAACAGTCCACAACACGCGTAAACTCCCTCTGCATTCATAATTAGCATTAGACAAATTATATGGGGATGCATGGATACCAGCTTCCAGTACTCATACTTAATAATGGGCTGCCGATACCAAGAGCCGATACCACTATAACTGCACTGCGTCTTAATTTGATGCTCACAGCTGCCTCTCTACTGAGCTGTCACCTTAACTATGAAAATATTCAGGACCCTTAAAGGTTTTTATATTTTGCAAATGACATAATTGCAGTGCTTGTGTTTGATAGCAGCATGCTAACGTGGCTAAGTACTGGTGATTCTTAGCTTGTACTTGCATTGTAACTTATTGTAATTGACAAACAAATTTTTATAGTATAGTATACTTTTAAAAGTATAGCATGTCCATATTGGTCAAAGTTTGGCCGTGGTAAAAGGAAGAGAATACTCACTGTTATGTTAGTGGCTGCTACAAAGATGATGTGGTAAATATTAAAGGCAGCGTATCTACAAATATTTATACCCAACTACAGTGATTTCAGGTGAAATTTAAAGCTCTCAAATAAGTTCCAGTGAAAAAAGTAGGCTGTATTATAAAAACCTATGAAATGCATTAGATTTACCACTGTTCTAGACCACTGTAAAAATCTTGTCTAGTATCGCTAGGTGCTCAAAGTGAAGTACTTGTTTTGGAAAAAGTGATATAGGTTGTCGTGGAAATTAGCTGTAAAATAATACCAAAACATACAAGAAGACTGTCTGTTGGTTTCGGTCCCACTACTGACAGAGTTTTGGCTGCAGTAGGCCCAGAGACATGAGGTAACAACACTTAAATACTGTCTGAGGTCCAAGCCCTTCCCCATGTACAGAGAGGTAACACGTTTACATTAGCATCTGAGAACAGGTAAAGATGATCAAACAACAGACATGTGAAGTCAAACAGCAGACATGTAAATGGGAAACACAAAGTTACCTATAGCCTCCTGTGAGACTGAAGGATTTGACAAAGACTACTGTGGCTTTTAAGATTTCTGTATCTTGGACAACGGAAAAACAACACACAATACTAACATTTCTACCACCAGGTGCATCCCTACAAATGAACCATTTAGTTAAAGGACTTGGGGAGAACATGCAAACTCCACACAGCCTCACCATGTCTGTGTAATCTGTGTAATAAAAAGTTAAATCTGTCAACTGGACAAAAAGTTGTAGGAGTGAAGACGTTTCGCTGCTCATCCAACCTGCTTCTTCTGCCGCTTCCACCAGTAACCTGAACAGAACTGAAGAAGCGGCTTGGATGAGCAGCAAAACGTCTTCACTCCTACAACTTTTTATCCAGTTGACAGATTTAACTTTGGCTTTTACTATGTTCTCCCCATGTCCTCCAGTTCCCATGATCAACAGAGAACATTCACAGACGGGTCCTGGGTGCTGCTCTGAGGTCAGCCACAGCTTCGGACGTTTGTTGAAGGACGTGTCAGATGCAAAAGATACATTTCGGTCATACCACCTGTATTGTCTCTGCCTGGTTAGTGCTGGACGGGAGACCACTCTGAATACCAGGCCCCGTAGTGGGGCAGCAGTGGCAGCCTTGCTTCCATCAGTCTAACCCAAGGCAACTGTGGCTAAAAAAGTAGCTTCCCTCCACAGATATGGACTGAATAACACAATGTAAAGCACTTTGGATGTATTCGAAGCTGCTATAGAAATCCATTTCATAGTTTCAATACAATTCCAAAATATCTTAAGTTTTGTTGTTGATACCCTGTATAGTACCCACAACCTCCTTATTCGGACTCAGTTGTGCTAACCAGTCCAGATGACAACTTCACTTTGTCTCCCATCATAAATATATATTCATCACTCCAACCCTTGAGCACAGCTAAAGGACAAGTCTCGTTGTGTTGACTCACCGTAAGTTTTTAGTCCCCAGCTGTTATGTAAATGTCTGAAGAGAATACCCCGGGTTTAAAATGCCGGAGTTTTTGCATAATCAGAGCTCCAATGATTTGCAGATTTCTTATTCACCAGCCTGGAATCTTTGCTCACGGCACAATGTGTAAGACTGGGGCTTGGTTACATGTCTACTTTGCATTTGTCAAACTGTACATGGCTTAAAAATCTCATTCAGTCCGGCTATTGGCAAATATATTGTTTGTTTCGTTGTGGTTTCTATTACGGCCTTCCACGTTTCAGGTAAATATAAATCCTGTTTTCTGTTCAAGGCATGTTGTAGTTTGTGATGGAAAAAATATTGACGGAAGTAGAGCTTAGTCACAGACTGTATAAGGTTAGCTATGTCCATTTGTATATACAGTCTATGGGTTGGTTACATTACATTACTTTGCATTTGTCAAACTTTACACGGCTTAAAAATCTAATTCAATCCGGCTACTGGCAAATGTTTGTTTAGTTGCAGTTTTCGAGCTCCCATGTTTCAGGTGAATATAAATCATGCTTTATGTTCAAGTCAAGCCGCAGTTTGTGATGAAAAATGATGTTTTTAATTGTGATATTAGAGACAGTACAAAGAATAAAAGACATTAGACATTTTGACTTGAGGGAAGAGGGAGAGCATACATCAGGGTTCGAAGGGGGAGACGAGACGAGAAGAATGGCATTTGTTCTTATATGGGAGTGTAAGTGCGTGTGCGTGTTTGGGTATGTAAGTGATAAAACAGAAAAAAAGAGGGAGGGAGAGAGCTGAAAATGTGGAAAGAAGAGAAAAAAAATGAGCAAGGTTTCAATTTTCCCTTTCTTTTCCTGTTTGAGCTCCGTTCTAAAAAGGAATCTCCATCCATGTCAAAACACAAAATCCCATCCAAAATGCAAGAACAATTTTCACTACAGTGTAAATTAGACAAGCTTTGCTCTTTTTTACAGTATGGTTGCTAGGTAACAGTGATGAAATTACCCCAGCATCTCCTTCCCATGTCGAACAAGTTAGGTTTTCTTTGTTTGTTTTTCAGAAATGAGTAGCTGTTGATTGCACTTTTAACTGGATTAAACAGTTTGATTACTATCATATAAGACTACACTGAAAACCCACCCCTCCTCCCTGGCATTTAATACTAGGTAGACAGGATATGTTGGTGTTTTATTGTTCTGTTTCTGTATATGATGTCGTCTGTATGTTTGTTTTTTGTTGACTTTTATGTGAAGCGCTTTGGTCAGCTGAAGCAGTTTTGAATGTGCTATAGAAATAAACTTGAATTGAATCATATGGATGTTATTTTATACTGATGATAGTGCCGTTTAAACATTTTTTTCCTAGTGTGATTATTGGTCTTGCAATAGAAATATATAGATTTTATTTTGTTACATAATGCGAGTGGGGGATAGTTTCTGTTGTGTACAGTTATTACAGTTAGAGAAAATGAAATTGTTTTGATGTTTGGCTCTTGTAGGTTTTCAAATTTCCAGTGTTTTTAATTGAATATGCTAAATTATTTGTTGTTGTTTTACAGTCTTAGTAGATTGGTGGTCTTCAGATTCTAGAGTGTGATGATGCCATACTCCCACATGGGGGCATAAGAGCCAGTTGGTCCTATTGTTTTAAACCATAGACTGTATATATAAATGGACATAGCTAACATGCTAGCCGCCACGTTCCAAATAGGTGTGCTTCCGGCTCCATCGACTCTGGCTCTGGCTTTTTGCTATTGTGTCCGTAAATCAAGATATGAACATTAATAACAAACAAATTAGGGCAGTTACTTTCAACAGTGTGTCCGTAATCAAGATATGAACATTAATAACAAACAAATTAGGGCAGTTACTTTCAACAGCCTCGCTCCAGATTGGCTCTTTGGTTGCTTTGATACTCGCAGTCAGAATTCCAATAACTGCCAATAACTGCTCTAGCCTCGATGAGCTTCATTTGACTGGAGCCGAACGCTGTGGGTGACGTCACACTCACTTAGTCCACTTCTTTCATACTGTCCTCCTGATTCATAAATGTCAAAGCCTATTCGAGACAGCAGATCTTTACCTGGTATTTTCTTCTGTCAGACTGTCATAATGTTATGGCTGGTGCGATTATGTTGCGTTTTCATATAGATATAGATAGATTCTGTTTTGTATGTCGACAGTTTCCCATAGACATGTGCTTAAACTCCTCTGCAGATGAAAGCGTTTCCCATCTTTGAAGATACAGAGACGAGCCCAAAGTTCAGTCTGAGTTTAGCGTCTGTCAGAAGATCCATAAGACGCCTTAGACTTTTGAATGTTTTGACTTTACCTCATGCTAAATGTACACATCTCCTCTTAGCAGCTTCTCAAACCACATGCATTTATTCACAGTACTTTTCAGGGTCCCAAATTTTGTGTTTTTGTTAACTTCTGCAGAATATTAAAGAATGGATATTACATTAAATGCGAACACATAACATATTTAGATCACCATGTTACCTTTAATTTCAAAATGCAATTCGCCCAAAACTACGTATTAGCATGTTTTATAAGTTTCACTTTTGTTTTTGATGCTTAGTCTCCCGCTCCCTCTGCTCTCCATGCTAAGTCACTCCCCTTTCAGAGCGCTATCGCAACACAATCGCCATGGATTTCTGAAACTACTGCACATCGCATCAGGTTTGTGAAGTTGTAGTGTATTTTGTTTCATATCTTGCACTGCTAACCGTAAGGAGGGTTTGAATAGGGCACGGGAGAGATCGCTAGATTACTCAAACATGCATCTAAAGTCTCTTTAGGCAGGTTTTTGATGAGGGAACAACGTTATAACATGGGAGAAAGCACAAAAAAGTTGAGTTTGCATATTACTCCCTCTTTAAAACAGTGAATATCTTTGGATACAACATTTACGAGTTCGGTGAAGGATTTTAACATCGCTTCAACATAATTTTTGGTGTCTGTAAAAAGCAATAATGATTAAAAAGACTTGAAATAACAAAATACAATGCAGTTATTTTTTTCTGTTGACCTTGTGCAAATCAGCTTTTGAGATTTTAAATAAAGCGAGTTGGGTAGTTAGGTCAGTGTGCAAAACAAGCTTTGAACATAATGGCTGTGGTTAACGCACACACACAAAGTATCAAAGTGATACAGATACAACTGGTTTATCTAAATGTTCTGAACACACGAGCTGTCTGTGTGTTACTAACAGACAAAATACAAGTCTATGCTCTGGATGCATTTGGGTTTTACACCAGATGCCCTTCCTGATACAATCCAGTTACCCAGGTTGTATAACTTGCCTGGGCTTGGGACACTGTGTAGATATGCAGACCTGGAGGAAGCAGTGAGTCGTTCTTGTCTTTCTTTCATTCATTCTCATGTTTATATGTGTATTTTTTTCTTTTTAAATCCTCCTTTTACATTTTTTTGAAGTTATTTGCTGGTTTTACATTTTCTTGCAGCGTTGTCACGATACTAAAATTTCAAACTCTATTTCGATACTGAGGAATAGGCTCAATTCCGATACCACGATGATAATAAAAACACTTTCTTTAGACAATAGAATGTGGTTTTCAACATTAAATGGTAGTACTTTCTTTAATATTCCCATGTGGCCTTATACTTGTTCTGATACAGCTCAAGGAAATAGTACTTTCTTAATATTCCCATGTGGCCTTATACTTGTTCTGATACAGCTCAAGGAAAGGTTCATTTCTGCCCTGTGAATGTGACTTTTTTAGTATCAATACCTGCTCAAATGTGTATGTAGTTTCGATACTAGTTTTAGTTTTTAGTTTTCTTTAGTAGTTTTCTATTTGAATTCCCAAACTCCACTTGAAGAACTCTGATGACTCAGCCTTGTCCGTTCCCGTTCCCCTCTGTAGTCTTGTATAGTCTGGCCTTGCGGTTGTGTTCGTACCCCTCATGCTTGGCTGTTCTCTGAGACTTCATAGAGAAATGTAATTATATTTTGTCTGGAGCCGGGCTACGCATCTACCTGTCCTTAGCTTCCCTCCTTTGAATTAAAAAACCTGATTAAACCTTTGCTTTTTATAGAACACGCAGCTTGTAATCACGTTAAGGAGTAAACATTGTTCTGGGTTCACGTCACTATAAAGACGTACGAAAAAACGTGGACGTGGCCTCGGGCTCCTTAGAATTAATGTTGAGAATTAGCGGCGGTTTAGCTGAGGACTACGGCGTCAGAGCAGGTAAACTGTGTAATGGAACTAACAGGGAGGAGTCCATGGCGGCTTTTGAAATGAGCTGTTGCCATGATGCCTCAATTATATTAAATGCTAAGGTGGATGAAGTACTCAGTGTTGTTAAGTAAAAGTACAGATACACAGGTAAAAACTTACTCAAGTAAAAGTATACGAAAAAAATCTACTTAAGTTTTAAAGTACCCATTTAAAAATCTACTTAGTTAAAAAGTAAAGTTGTTCATTTGTTAAAGTGTAAATGTCGTGATATTGATTCAAAATGATACATATTTTGGTCACAGTAACAATATGAATCAATTATATTATATTTTTCACATGAATTTTGTGTTTTATTTTTGTTTTGCTCAAAGCCGAAGCTTGAACTCGAAAACTTTAGTCAGGATGTTGCCACAAACATGGTAAAAATAACCCTTCAAATCATATGAAAAGTACTTTTTACTTTTCAGTCCAGTTCAAAAATGTTGTGGAGTAGAAAGTACAGATACTGCTCTCAAATGTAGAGAAGTAAAAGTAAGAAGTATCCACTGTAAAATATACTTAAAGTACAGATACCTAAAAATTCTACTTGAGTACAGTACTTTACTACTTTTACTGTGCTACCTTCTAACACTGGTAAATTAATTATTATATATGAGCAGTGCTGAGAAGTAACATATCCCGAGAATATATTTTACCTTCCAACACTGGTAAATTAATTATTATATATGAGCAGTGCTGAGAAGTAACATATCCCGAGAATATATTTACTCTGAATACTAATGTTGAGTAACAGTATTCTGGTACAGTTACTTTTCATTTGGTACTTAGGCCTTTAATACATGACAGATGGAACAGTATTTTTATCATGGGGGACGTTTTCTTTGTACTAATTGGACATTTTTGTTTTTTTATCATTTTCCCAGTACACAGGTTGGCGGTGCGATTTCAGCTTCCACAATTGAATACTGTTGTGTCCTTGGGCAAGACACTTAACCCACCTCGCCCCCAGTGTCTGCGTACACTGGTGTATGAACGTGTGTGTGAATGGGTGAGTGGTTCCTTGATGTGAAGCGATTTGAGTGCCTTGAAGGTGGAAAAGTGCTGTATAAAAATGACGTAACTTTGAGACTTTTTTTGTTTCTGATGCAAATAATAGAAATAGAAATATCTTTTAGGCGTTTGAGCCAAATTCTCGTCTGTCGTTACATCTTCTCATTTTTATCTCTCTTACGTCTCTCTTACAAACTTTCGCTTCTTTACAGACCTGCCAAGTTCATATCTGATCTCTGACAATCCAGGAAACCCCACAACGTCGTCGGTTTCTTTGATTCTTACTTCCTGTGTTTTCTCTTTGGCAGTTAAAGCACCAGCTCAAACTGATCCCTCTTTGCAGAAACCAAACTTAAAAGGCCCATATTATGTAATTTTCTGATCTGTTCTAATGTTGTTTCCTCATCACAAACATACCTGGAATACCTGAATGAGACAAAATGCAACTCCAGGTATGTTTTTGAGGAGGTAACGACATAACATTAAAGCTCACAAGAGTCAGTTTTGCGTAATATAGGACCTTTAAGGATTCCAAGCTCAGCCTGCTATTGATCCAAATGTGTTTTGCAATATCCATCCTCCCATTTAAAATATATTTTAAAGCAATAAAATGTGTCTCATCCTGCATAAAAACACACAAATAGTCGCTTCTGCCCTCCACTGCTTGAGAAGGATGGATTCAACTTTCCTTTTGTTCCACAAGTACTAACGTTCCTAAATGGCTGAACATCTTGCTGCCAGAACCGATGAAATGAAAGATTACTAATTGTTATGTGTCTTGTTTTTATTCAGTCTGAGGAGTAAATGTGCAAAGTTTTGTGAGACTGCTACAAACTGTTTTCTCCAAGGGCACAGAGGCAGGTGCATTATCTGGAGCAAACAGTGTCGCAATGTTAAATATTTACACTTTACATTAGTTGGCATAGATTATAACCTGTCCTGTCTGTGGCCCTTAGTTATCCCCAAGTCACAATCCTTCCACAGCTGCAGTCTGATATTTTAGTCGACTAGAACCATCTTACATTCCTACTCTCACCTGTGGTCGTGAGCTTTGGGTAATGGCGGATACAAGCAAGGTGTGGAGCTCGGAGTAGAGCTGCTGCTCCTCCACGCTGAGAGGAGCCAGTGGAGGTGGCTCGGGCATCTGTTCCTGGACTCTCTGGAGAGGTGTTCAAGGCATGTCCCACTGGGAGGAGGCCAGGGAAGCGCCAGGACACACTGGAGGGACTATGTCTCTCGGCTGACCTGGGAACGCCTTGGGGTCCCACCGAAGGAGCCGGAGGAAGTGTCTGGGATGGGGGAAGTCTGGGAGTCCCTGCTTAGACCGTTGCCCCCATGACCCGGCCCCAGATAAACGAAAAAAAAAGGATGAGTGATAGCTGGAACCATCCTCCTGACTAAAAATTTGTTTGTTTTTTTTGGGTTAGTTAAGAACATTTACAGTTCTATATAAATAGTTCATTGCACACGGTCTTTGGCTAACCTCATTAGAGCTTTGACATTGACCTCATTATTAAACTACATTTTAACTACCAGACATGTGTTGCGTTTTTCCATTTGGTATTAGACATGGACCGGTATGTTTTGGGTTTTTTTGTTTCTTTTTTTTTATGGCCAATACTGATCTCGAATTCAGAGCAACTAATGGCCGATGAGCTCTGGCAATATTTTTGGGCCGATATGTGGGTCCGATTTTGATTATGTCCCTCAAATTATGTCCTTTTTAAATTGACTACAAACTCCCCCACAGCCGTTTTTTTCCCCATAAACCTTTTAAGAGCTGTGTAGTCATGTTTTATGCAGTTATCACTTTGCACTAAAGAGCTCAAATAAAACTTGTGTGTGCTCTTTAGGCAGCAGGTCGACCAAAACAAAATATCGGCCTCTGCTGGAGATTAAAGACCCATAGCTGACACGCTTAAAAGAGCAAATATCGGCCATATATGGGTCTCTCTATTTGCTACGCTCCATATTGGTGTTTTCAAATGTTTTATGCAAGCCCGTGTCTTTGAGTAGGCCTCGTGTTTTCCACTGAACCCCCCAAATCCCAGTGTGCTTGTGTCCTTATTATTGCATGTGCTAATGACACCACAGACTTGTGCCGTAGCTGCTGCCGCTCTGAGGGACAGATGTGGCTCCGGGCTCTTTCATTTGTCTGAGTCAAATTAGTATACAATGAATTTCACCAACCCCCAGGGGCCCGCGTTCCATCAGCGCCGCCTTATGTTTTCAAAGTAGAATTATGCAAAAGGAAAAAAAAAAAAAAGTTATAATTTATATGGAACAATATATGCAAAATGTTTAACTTTTTATCACTGCTCGGCTAAATGTGTTATTCACTGAAGGAAAAGGGAACGAACGCGGCGGCTCGTCAGTATAACGGCTTAACATTCAGAGCCTTGTGTTTCAAGTGGCAATTATGATTTTATGACCCGCAGCTTCACTTATTACAAAAACACAAACATTAGGCTCTATTGATTTTCAAGCTGCATAAATAAACATGGACTTAAGGTTTGGGTGTGAACAGGCAGAACATTACAGCCACCTGCCTGTTTTTAATTTTAATTCAATCTATACTACACATCGGGAATAGTTTAGTGATGTTTTCTCGTCTGCAAAATAACATCCACTTTCAATAACATTCACTCAATTTTCAAAATGTATTAACTCCCAGACTTTCCCCACCCCAGACACTTCCTCCAGCTCCTACGGTGGGACCCCAAGGCGTTCCCAGGCCAGCTGAGAGTAAATTAAATGTACATAAATAAAAAAAAAAACCTGCAAATAACTGTTAAATGGGATTAAAAATAAAACAAAAACCTCAGTTATTTTGTCACTTTAATCTGTAATTTCAGACTCAGAGTTGTGCAATACATAAACCTCAACAAAAACATTAAAGGTGAATATTTAAAGCACTTTACACCAAGGAACCACTCACCCATTCACACACACATTCATACACCCATGTACGCAGACACTATATATTTAAACGGACACAGCTAACCCGCTAGCCGCCGCGTTCAAAATAGGAAGTGGGCATGGGCGCTTCCAGCTCCATCAGCTCTTATTTCGCTATTGTGTCCGTAAATCAAGATATGAACATTAATAACACACCAATCAGGCGCCTTCTTTCCATGAGGTCGCTCCCGCTAGAGTTAGCAACAGGTTTAATTGACATCATTGCTAAGGGGCGTTGCCTTCAACAGCCTCACTCCAGATTGGCTCTTTGGTTGCTATGATACTCGCGGTATATAACTGCTCTAGCCTCAATGAGCTTCATTTGACTGGAGCCGAACGATATGGGCGACGTCACGCTCACTTAGTCCACTTCTTTATACAGTCTGTGGCGTTGCCCAAGGACACGATGACAGCATTCATCTGTGGGAGCTGGAATCGCACTGCCAACCTGTGGGTAGGTGGATCTGACCGCTCAACCAATGATGTTTATGTCGAGAGCGGGATTTGAACTGCCAACCTTCTGATCAGAGGACAAACGCCAACCAGCTGACAAACTGTCACTCATTTATTGGCACATTCTAGCATTTCTGGTTGATTTGTAGAAAAATCTGAGTAATAAAATGACAATACAATAAATAAATGAAAAATACAGTTATAAGGAAAGTAAAAACGTGCGATATTTGTCAGTATCGCTCACTACTCCTGAAAACTCCTGTTATGCCTGATTGGTGTAAGTACATTCAAATGCTAACTGAATTGGCTATAGTTAAATTTAGTATCCACTCACTTATCAAAGTCTGACCCCGGGCGATGTTGCGCAGTAGCAGATGGCAAATGGTACTTTTCGACGGCGTTAAGAGCGTGACTATTCCTCCGAGTGGGAACAGACCAGCGCTATAATCAAACCATTCCCTCCAATTCCATCGTTATTGTTTAATATTCCGGGACGCAAGTGGCACCACCCAAATGGTTTAAGATATTAGCATTTTTATGAAGCTGTATGTTGACTCCTCTTTCGATTAGCATAGCATTCTTTTCATTTTGTTGGAAGAAAGTTGCTAGTATACATTTTACCACTTTACACTACACTAAATCCGCTAATTTGCTACTAAACTGTGTATATGGTGTTTTAATTACACTGTCTGCTGTTCCTAGTTGGTAACTTTAGTGCAAACTAGGTACATTTGTTTGCCTGCGAGCCAGAATACACACTTTAATACTTTACGAAGGTGTGAGTGTGGTCACCGGTGAATCTCCCCGTTTTCAAATGGCCGTGATTGACGGGTGGATTAGCCAATCGGGGACACGCATGGCCAGTTCAAATGTGATTTAATTTGTAAATCATAGGTCACCAATTTGTTTCACATATGTCACTGAAAAAAAACAAATCTGATTGGACGATCGTGTTTGGCCGGGCTTGAGACGCAGCGGGGACATGGGGACCAGACTCACACGAATCTGTATAAAAGATACAAAGATATCATTCTGGATTTGCCAGGTAATATATTTGCAGCTTTCTGGTCAAAAACATACTTAAATGTAAGTGTGTGCTCCCTTCAGTGACCCCTACAATTTCAAGAAGTTGGTGACATCACAAAAGACTGTAATCAGAAGCACCCGGTTGTAATCGGGGCAAACACCTGGCAGCAGGGGCGGAGTTTGAAGTGTGGATACCTGTTAGACCAATCACAGTGTTCCTTATACCTCCAGATCCCGCCCCTCCTTCCCCCCTCACTCTCTTCTTTTTAGTCCTCCTGGCACTGCCCATTTTAGCAGCTCTATTTGAATTGTGGTTGTGGGCGGAGTTTAGGTGTTTAGCATAGACTGTATAAAGAAGTGGACTAAGCGAATGTGACGTCACCCACAGCTTTCGGCTCCAGTCAAATGAAGCTCATCGAGGCTAGAGCAGTTATAGGGGCCAATTTGGAGCCAAGTTCCATATTTAGGATTCCGACTGCGAGTATCATAGCAACCAAAGGGTCAGTCCGGAGCGAGGCTATTGAAGGTAACGCCCCTTTCAACCCACACCTCTGGTTTAGCAGGGAGTGAACTCTTAGCAACGCTATTGGTAACGCTATTGGGAACAACCTCGGGGAAAGAAGGCGCCTGATTTATGTTCCTGTCTTGATTAACGGACACAATAGTGAAATAAAAATACCAGGATCATGTAGAGTGGGTTAATACGAACATTTTAAGACCAAAATGATGAGTCTGACAGCAGCAGTTTTTCAATGTAAAGTGAATTGGAGCCAGAGTCGATGGAGCCGGAAGCTCGCCCATGCTCACTTCCTATTTGGAACGTGGCGGCTAACGGGTTAGCTATGTCCATTTATACATACAGTCTAAGAGTTTAAGTCCCACTTTAACAGGTTTGAATCAATTGTTTTTAAATTTCCAGTTAAATCGAGGTTAATATCCCCCAGATTAAATTGTAGGAGCCATTTGCCAAAGAACATAAGTACACTGAAATCAACATTTTGCCGTTTTCTACAACACATTTGTTGCTCTAATTGCCCAGCGTCTTTTGTCACCGTTTCTGTACTGCTGCCATTTTGTTTACGCTGAATGGGTCCATAAGAAGCGCATCTTGTGTGAGCTGGTCCAAGTAATCGGAGAGGGTCTGTCTCTCCTCAGGCCTGTGCGTAATTGTCCCTGTGTTTTGGCTGGAGAGTGGCGAGAGCTAATTGAGACATTAAGAAAGAGGAGGCAGCGTCCAGAGCCCTCCTTGTGTTCTAATGTCCTTCTGTCTCTTGTTCATCCAACAGGCTCAACACTGAGGCCGCTCAGGCGTGTTTTTGGCTTTGGGAGCTAGAAGACACAATATTTTAAAGGACCCATATTGCGGTATTTTCTGATCTGTTATAATGTTGTTTCCTCATCACAAACAGACCTGGAGAACAGAGCGTTTTGAGCTTTGGAGATGTAGACAGACTAATAACAAAGTGTTACTCAAACATGTGTGAATGAAACAAAACACAACTCCAGGTATGTTTTTGAGGAGGTAACAGCATTAGAACATGGCTTAAAGCTCACAATCACCTACAGGGCTGAACTCCAGGTTGTTTTTGAGGAGGTAACAGCATTAGAACATGGCTTAAAGCTCACAATCACCTACAGGGC
The DNA here is from genome assembly GCA_000787095.1 of Periophthalmodon schlosseri. Lineage (NCBI taxonomy): Eukaryota > Metazoa > Chordata > Actinopteri > Gobiiformes > Gobiidae > Periophthalmodon > Periophthalmodon schlosseri. The sequence continues at coordinate 55,763 of KN481686.1, forward strand.
TGCTCTAACTCCCTCAAATAAAATGGACCCATAGAGTGCAGACTTCATGTTTCAGTCTTCTGCCAAATGCCCCTAGATTTAGTCCAACTTTCCACTCTTCAATCTGGCAAAACCTGATATTTTTCATAATTTGAGCCTTACTGGACATAATAAATATTCCATTCATAAGATTTACTCAATGCGTCTATACCTTTTGTCTGAACATTTAAAACATTAGCATTATATCCCATTATAACATAACCCTCTCTCGTTCCTCGACTCCATCTTTTAAAAAAAAATCTTTAACGAGAGACACTTTGAAACTTTGCCTGGGAGGTGGCGCAGAGCAGTGTGGAAGGTCACTCTGTGCAGCCCCTAGTGCGTCTCTTTTGGGCGCGACTATTTAAATGAATACATAGCGATGGGGGGAGATGAGGAGGGGGGAGATGAGGGGGCGAGGGCTCGTATAAGGGAATACCAAGAAATGAGCCACTCTCGGCCTGTGTCCATTTAAACATTCTGGTAATGTAGATTATTATGAGTGTATAACATTTACATAATGCGGTGTTATTAGCATGGGGGACTGCTGCCTGTGAGGGAGTGGTATTCATTAAGTGCAGTAAAAGTGTAATCACGGGAGCGTCGGAGGCCTGGGTATGAAGACGACTTTCATTTGAACGAGGCTCCACTGTTCCATGGAGTCGGATTATAGTGTGGCTACTCTCAGGACAAGGCTTTTCTGATACTCATTCACTTTTAATATCTAAAGAACTTGTAGCTACACATTTTTGGACCAGAAATAGTACGTGCATTGCGAACTGCAACGCTTATGGCCAATGGAATGGACATCGAGTGTGGAGTGAATGAATAATGCTCAGTAAAGCGTCTTTGAGCGCTACAGGAATCTGATTTATTACTGTTAAGTTTATTTCTATAGCACATTTAAAACAACTTCAGCTGAACCAAAGTGCGTCAAATAAAAGTCAACAAAAAACATACATACAGATAACATGATACACAGAAAAAAAAACAATAAAACACTAATATTAAATGCGCTAGTATTAAAAGTGTGCAGTGCTACTTTTAAATGGAAAAACACATGTTAGACCTCTGCCAAGGCCCAACACTCGTCTTCCACTGCCTTCTAAAGTCGTTTTGGTTTCTGTTGGGTACATTTACAAGGCCAGAAAAAAATTAGAACTAGAACAATAACATGACCTATAATTCGAGCAGTGTTTACAGGCACAAAAGAATCATGATCTTCAAACACCTGGTGACATATATAAGTTAATCAATGGATTTTTAGATTAATATTTGTATTTGGAAGACGAAAAACAAAGGATTTTATAATAACTCTTCCAAATTTTAACTTTTTTTTTCATTTTTGTATATGCCACATTAGTCTGCCCATTTTCTTTGCACAATTTTCCATGTCAAAAACCTACACTGGTATGAACAATCAGAAAAATCAGATTACTCATCTCTTTTCATGTCGTTTCAATGAACCCAGTAACGATCAGATTTTGGGGTGTGCTTGTAAACAAAGCCACCGAGTCACGACTTAGATGCAACCTCTCTAGTTTTAAATATATTACGCAAACATATTGTCTGAGCTTGACAAATGTGCAACGGGAAAAGTCTATATCCCAGTGAGTAATGTTCGCATCTTTGCTTTTCTTTTGCGTTTTTGTCGGGGCAGATTTGCTTAAACCACTTCTGGGATCCACCCCAAAACAAATGAGTCTGTCCTTGGCCCATTTTTATTCCCACCATTTGCTTAGTTCTGTTAAACTCTACAGGAATATATAAATGGAACACTATTTATAACACTTTAAACAACACACGGGCCAAACCAAATCTCAAATCTCGCTCTAAATAAATGTTAATATTTCACTGTCTTCAGGGTTTTTTCCTCTCATATTTAAAGCTGCACTATGTAGCTTTTCTGGTGGAAGGTTCGCTACTTCCTCATCTCCATGGTGATGTTATTGCGTTGTCTAGCCCCAGCATGGCATTAATGTAACCCTCCAATTCAATTTAAGTAAGCAAGTTATACTACCAGGTTGTTACAGGTCAGATCTCTGGGTAGGCGACCCCACTCAGAGTAGAAAGTTGGTTTTTTTTGTGTTTTTTTCTATTAAATCCAAGTTGGGTAGGTTTTAATGCTATACTGTGGAACATCCCAAGCAATCCAAAGCAATCCCAATTAAAACATGCAAACTCCAAACGTAACGGCTGTGTCCCTGTGTCTCTTTCAGTGTGGACCTGGTTCACGCTCAGCTCCATGTTTGCGAGGGCCGCAGTCTGCCGGAGCTCGGGCTGAAGCAGGAGAAGATCAGGGTGAACGGCTGCGCCATCCAGTGCCGCGTGACCACGGAGGACCCCGCCCGAGGCTTCCAGCCCGACACCGGCAGGATCGAGGTAGGGTTACCGTCTCCGTCCTAGCAGGGTGGAGACGATGGCCAAAGCTCGAAATATGGTATTAACCTCCTGGATTTGGTACTCGTGAGGATGCTGCGGTGAGCTGTGTTGTGGAAAGGATTTTTTTAAGATTCCCTGGTGATACTTTAGTGCTGTCATTTCTATGTGAGACTTGGAAATTTCATTTTTTCCAGACTTTCCAAACAAAACAGAAATAATCCAATCCAAAAATTTGGAACGCTTACACGGGGCTAATCGGCTAACTGCTAACTACTAACCACAAGACAGATACTTTTATTAAAATCTGTCTCCTAAACATTATAAACCACTAAATTATTAAAACATTTAGCTGAATTTTAAGTTTTATTTTTAATTTTTAATTTCACCGTTTAGCTGGTTAGTCTCCGTCATGCCTTTAAACTCTTAATATTTGGATTTTTGGAAGTCTGTGGGAAAAATTCATGTGAATTTTACTTCCGGAGCCACAGCGAGCTTTGAAGTGGGAGGGACAGTTGAGTAGCATTGTTCCTTTTATTAAAGGTCCTATATTACGCAAAACGTGTCATGTTCTAATGCTGTTACCTCATCAAAAATATACCTGGAGTTGTTTTGTTTCATTCACTCATTCAGCTCCTTTTTACCATTTGTTCAGTAGAGATTGGAAATTACTGGGCTGAATTTATCCAAATGATTCTTGGAGTTTTTTGTTTCATTCACACGTTTGAGTAACTCTGCATTAAGTCTGTCTACATCTACAAAGCTCAAAATGCTCCGTTCCACCTTGTGATGTCATGATGTCAAGTGGTAGTTTTCATTTTAACTGCTCCTTTTTACCATTTGTTCAGTAGAGATTGGCAATTCCTGGGATGAATTTATCCAAATGATTCTTGGAGTTTAAAAACACAGTGGATGGCACATGACATCACAAGGTGGAACAGAGTGTTTTCAGTTTGAGAGAAGAACTCTTTGTGTGTTAAACACGTGTGAATGAAACAAAACACAACTCCAGGTCTGTTTGTGATGAGGAAACAACATTAGAACATAGATCAGAAAACAGCGTCATATGGGCCGCTTAAGTACATCTTGGTTTATACACTTGAGTTTTTATTGGCTGTTGACGCTCAGATGATCACGGAGTTGACTGGAAGGGTGTGGCCTAAGCTAACACAGTGCGGTGATGACGGAGAGCGTTTTAAGTTCATTTACTTGCTGCTGTTTTTGTAATGTGTGAGCCTTGTTCAAACTTGCTCTGATCGTTTTCATTTTCTTTGGTCTCCTGATGCTATATATAAAGTTTGAGTTGTTGCCTGGAAAGCACAATCATTATCATCTGAGCGTGGCTCGAATGCACAGCTGTATTTTCAAAGTTTTAATGAATGGTTTATCACATGGTGGAGATGAAAGTTTAATCCCGGGAAAGTGCGATAGGAATCTCATTGGAGTTGAGAGAGGGAGAGATTTTAAACGTTTCCCAAGTTTAAAGGGCCCATATTACACCATTTTCTAATCTGTTCTAATGCTGTTTCCTCATCGCAGACAGACCTGGAGTTGTTTTGTTTCATTCACACATGTTTAACAAACAGAAAACACTCTGTTCGACCTTGTGATGTCATCATGTGGTAATACAGGAAGTGCTCCACTGTGTTTTTAAACACCACACACCTTCACTAGAATCATTTGGATCATTTCAGCCCTGGAATTGCCAGTCTCTACTGAACAAAAGGTAAAAGGAGCTGTTAACTTGAAAACTACCGCTTAATGACCATCACAAGGGGAACAGAGCATTTTGAGCTTTGGAGATGTAGACTAATGTGTGAATGAAACCAAACACAACTCCAGGTATGTTTTTGAGGAGGTAACAGCATTAGAACATGACTTAAAGCTCACAAGAGTCCATTTTGTGTAATATAGGACCTTTACTGCTGTATGACAAATCTAATGTAGTTATTCATACCAGTATTTCCACATTGCTAATGGTCATTTGAAAAACACTACATTCTGTGTTATCAGCTTGTTCACATAAATAGCTGACCTTGCCCTGTGAATATCTTGAATGAAATCCAACCATCGAAACGCAGAGTTCAGGTCTGATTATAGATGCGTGTCGACGACCTGTAGTTAGCCATGAGCGCCAAGTGAGCTAGCTCTCTATCCATCTCTCTCGCCGTCTCTTTCTCGCTCTCCATCTCATCTATCCACCCCTCTCTCTCTCTCCCTCTCTCTCTCTCTCTCTTTCTCTCTCTCCATCTGTCCATCTATATACATACAAAATTAGATGAGGTGACCATCTCTGCTTGCATGGGCTAGCTCTCTATCCATCTTTCTCTCTCTCTTGAATTCTATCTCTCCATCTCACCATCTATCAATCTCTCTATCTCTCCACTCTCTATCCAGTCTCTCTCGCTCTCTCTCTCTCTCTCCATCTGTCCATCTATATACATACAAACTCTGACAGCCGACAGGTCAGGTGACCATCTCTGCTTGCGACCTATAGTTAGCCATGAGCGCTAAATGGGGTAGCTCGCCTGCGGGGTTCATTTCAATCTTAATCGATCAACATTTCATTTTTTTTGTCCATAGACGCTCATAAATTTGCTGCGGTGCATTACGTTTCTAAATATTTAACATCTTTGACGCTTTGCAGCACAGACTTTCAGTTCATGTCGTGTGTGGAGTAAACCAGTGATTTCTTCTGACAGCGATGCAAAGGTCAACATCAGAGCGGCCATATTGCATAGTGCGTCTGAGGCTAGACGCGCCGCCGCCGCTCATCTCATCTACGCCGCACACTCCCCAGACGCTTCCCTGTCACTGCAGCTCGGCCCCTCGCCCCATATTTCATAAGTCTGATCTTCTACCTCTCCTTTAATGTGTTTTCTCTGCCTCTCTATTAGCTTTTATAGACTTCTAACAGTCTCACAAATTGCTTTTCAAATAATGAAATATGGATGGAGCCTCTTTGCATAAATTAAAATGGCCGACGTGAGCGCGGTCATTTAAATATAAACAAAATGGTGGTTAAATTGGTTCGGGAAGGTAACGACCTCTTTCACCTCTGCAGAGGAAAATCAAGTTTCTGGATGTTCTAAAAGAAAAGGTTAAGACCTGGTGTAGCCACAAGCAGAGATGGTCACCTCATCTGTCGGAGTTTGTATGTATAGATATGGAGAGAGAGATATGGAGAGAGATGGAAAGATGGAGATGGATAGACGGAGAGATGGAGATGGCTAGACGGAGAGATTGATGGAGAGAGAGAGATATAGAGATAGAGCGATTGATAGATGGATTGATAGATGGATGGAGATGGATAGAGAGAGATGGAGATATGGATCTATATATAACACATATACTTTTCCCTCAGATTAGAGTTTAATGCTTGGTTTTGATTTTCAGTGCTGGTTTTAGTGATGATTCTGCAGCGTCCTCAGTGTTATATTTCACTCATTCTTACAAGGCGCCATGCTTGTTTTGACAAAAGTTTCTCTGTTTGGTTAATCCGCCTGTCAAGCGCGCCCTTCAGCAACTGGGGAGCCAGAATACCATTTCAGACCATAAAGATTTCTGTAAATTTGTATTGTAAGAGCGTGTGGGTTTGGCTGGCGAGACGGTATGATGTGGCGTGTGAATGAGGGATCGGTGATGGTCTGAGGCCAGTGGCTGTTTTAAATCCAATGTATGTGAGAGGTATACGGCGGAGTAATGCCTTAGATTATTGTTAACGTGCTGCATAGCGATCGCAGTAGCCCCTGGACTACATATCGATGGTTTTTATCCCTGTGTTTTTCTGTGGTGGTGCAGCAGCCGTCTGAGCAGTGCCCCACCGCCAACCGGAGGGAGAGCGATCAATGGTGCAGTATTATTTTGTGCATGACACGTTCGCTGCAGTTGGAAACTATAAATTCCTGAGGCCCGGCTGCTTGTCAGGGATGCTGTGAATAAAAGATGACATCTGCTGCGCGGGGGCCTTAGCGATGATGTTTCGGACTCTTCGGACCAGATTGGATTGGACTTGCACTGGTGGCTTTCCAATCAAATGGAGCATCAGAAAAGTGCTGCTGGAGTGAATGGAAAAGTGTTGTTCTGATTTATTTCATTTGAGCTGCTGTTAATTAACTCACCTCCTGGCCCTGCTGAGTCCAACTGTTTCTGCTTGTCCCGTTATAATAGTGAAACTTGAAACGGGGACATATCAAAGTCCTAATTCAGAAAATAAAGTCCTGGCTTCTGCAACAGCACCGACGTCACCATGTATTTATTTTGTGTGGGGGAGAGGGAGGGAGTATGGAGCCAGGGGGAAGAGGGGGGAACAATGCGAACATTTTAAGACCAAAATGGCGAGTCTGACAGCAGCAGTTGCAGGGAGAGAGGCGACAGTTTTCTAATGTAAAGTGAATAGGAGCCAGAGTCGATGGAGCCGGAAGTGCGCCCATGATCACGTCCTGTTTGGAACATGGTGGCTACCAGGTTAGCTATGTCCATTTATATACAGTCTATGCTCGTCACTCTGCCCCAAAATCTACTCAAATCTGACTTTTTGGATTAAACTGTTTTTTACAGTCCTGAAAATGTGAAAAACCGAACTAATCCTCATGAATTCAGAACTTCCTAATTACTCACCGCGATTAATTTATAAGCGCTTTTCACAACTTTCAGAGTTCTGCCATCACACTAATGCTAACAACAACTAGCATGCTAATGTGCATTTCCTAATTCTTTGAGGACAACATGGTTTGTAATTAGATGCAGACAGTTCACAAGTTTCTACCTTAAGAGCTGCCTACACAATATATCTGTACTGGGGGTGAAACTCATTTTGCGCAACTACACTGAATTTACGTTTTCCCTTGACACACTGCCACAAAATGGACTTATTAAATTGTTCCCAGCTCTTTCCTCTTCCCTAAACTGTCCAAACCCACTGACCACAGAGTGTATCCTGACCTTTCACTTCAAGGACTCCCCCGCGCCTCTGTGTTCTTCAGTTCTCAGCTCTTTGCGCATTCTCCTCCTCGTCTGTGTGCGCTCCGACGCCTCTATCCCGCTTTTGAAGTGGAATAATGTGGGTTTTTCTATCCCAAGCTTTTTATTCTTGTCATTTTCACCTTTCGTTTTTTGAAGCGATGCGCCCGTCCCCGACCTGGGGCCATTAGCATATTGTTTCAGTCTCATCTCCTGATCGTTCTCTCTGTCTGCGGTAGGGTTCTTGTATGTGCAGAGGTGGTTAGTACTGTTACATTTACCGTTTTCTTTTAAATAAAAATCGTACTTGTTAAGAGTAAAATATCGGGTCTGAAAACAACTATTAAGTATTTTATTCATTGAAGTAACACAGTACTCTTACTTCAGTATATAAGTTTTGGTTACTCTTCACTTTGAGCCAGTCTAAAAGTAAACAGTTGTTGAGTATGGCGCATTTGAATGTCTGTTTCTTGTACTGCTCCTTCAGATATCGTTTTGTTTGTTACATTTTTCTGTCTAGCTTTTAAAAAATACCAGATCATCAAATCATAAACCAAATATTAAAGCTCACAAGAGTCAGTTTTGTGTAATATAGAACCTTTAAATCATGTTATTACGCTTTTACCTCCTCAAAAACATACCTGGAGTTGTGTTTTGTTTCATTCGCTTATGTAACCCTTTAATATTACCCTCTCTATATCTCCAAAGCTCAAAATGTTCTGTTCCACCTTGTGATGTCATGAAGCGGTAGTTTTCAACCTAACAGCTCCTTTTACCTTTAGTTCAGTAGAGATTGGCAATTCCAGAACTGAAATGATCCAAATGATTCTAGTGAAGGTGCATGGAGTTTAAAAACACAGTGGAGCACTTCCTGTATTGCCACATGACATCACAAGGTGGAACAGAGTGTTTTCTTGAGTAAAATTTTTGACTGCCCTTCTCTGCACATTTAAAGTTGGTGCCAGCTTCCCCATTAGCATACAATATAAATGAAGCTAACATAATCTAACATGGACAAGTGGAGCTCTGCCATATCTGACTCCATTAATAAAACATGTGCACACGTCATAACAGAGTGAGGCAGCAGAGTGAGGAGCAGATACAAGTAATGGAAGCGGTCACGCTATGGGCGGAGCCTCACTGGAGGTATTTGCCTGCACCGGAGGTATTTGTGTAATGACTTATTTTACATAGAATTCAGAGATGACGTCGCAGGTGGAGAAAGATGCTATTTTCTGTTTTCAGCCCCGTCTGTCATTCGTCATTTGATGCACTGGTGAGACGGGAGTATGGAGAGTGTGGCGAGGGAGTGTGGCGGGGAGTACGGCATCCACCAACAGACTCTAATAACATACATGCCGAGCCTTGACAGATGAATGACTGACCAATCACAGGGCAGCGCCGAAAAAACCAAAACAAACACGGAGACACAGACAGACGTACTTCAGCCTATTTTAGAGGAAATACAGACTTTTGTTTGTCTCTCAGCTTGATTTGACTAAAGTTTGGTTGAAGCGTCACAACAGCGGAACGAGCCGGAAAAATCAATCAGCGTGAAGTATTTGTTTGAGCGAGAGCCATCCCAGACTGATGCGCAGAAGCCGGGTTAATACATGTCATTTCATTATTTAAATATTTCACAAATTTTCACCCTTATAGTTGCAGAATTCAAAGTAGTTTTGTAGCTGGAAAAAATGGCACTACAATATGGGTCTGCACAGTGTGTCTCGAACGCAGTTTCAGTTGTCACAGTTAATAGATTTAACTTTATTTTATGGAAAATCTTGTTCCTGTTGTTTAGTTTTCTCCTGGAGTCGTTCACAATGTGCATCTGAAACTGCGATGAGATTCATGTTTGTTTAAAAAGTCGGATTCTGTTCAGTCATTACAATATTTTTATTTACTTTACAATATGGTAATTTAAACACAGGGAATCATAAGCCAACAAACTGACAACAGCAGAATTTAAACTAACAAAATGAAACTAAACACATTACATTTGCATTTGCATATATTTATTCTAACTCTGCATAAGATTAGGACTGTTTTTGTTTGATATTTTGGTGACTATGGGATTTGAAAATTTGGTTTTGATCAACTCCCTGTTTTTTACGTCGACTGCTCAGATATATAAACTAGATGTATAAACGCGCCCACATCCACGCCATCATTGGACAGTTGGCATTTGGAGTTTTGAATAGCTGTTGATGCTGCGTGTTCACTTTTTGGGCAAACCCGTGGACCGTGGCCTCGTGTTTTGCGGTCTCTGCCGGCTGCTCCTCTGGGGGATCGGTGAGGAGCCAAACTCGGAGCAGACAGGAGAAAATAACAGCATCCAGCCGCAGAGAATCAGTTCAGTATTAAATATAGCCTCAACCTTCGGAAACAAGGCCTGATCTGCAACTCCATAGTCCCACAGTGTGAGCAGCGCTGGAGCCGGGTGAAACTTGTGCCTCTATGTACTGGGTTCTTTCTACTGTTGTGTGAGAAAAAAAAAACAACTAAAACATGCAGCTGTAGATTCTATCGATCGGACAAGAACTCGTGCCAAAGATGTCACGATATAAAGATTCTGCAGTTTGTTAACAATGATTAAAGGTCCCATATTACGCTAACAAAATGTTGTTTCCTCATCACAAACAGACCTGGAGTTGTTTTGTTTCATTCACACATGTTTAACACACAAACCCTGCATATTCAGGCTCAAGAGAGTTCAGAGAGTTCTTCTCTCAAACTGAAAACATTCTGTTCCCCCTTGTGATGTCATGTGGTAATACAGGAAGTGCTCCACTGTGTTTTTCAACTCCACACACCTTCACTAGAATCATTTGGATGATTTCAGCCCTGGAAATGCCAACCTCTACTGAACTAAAGGTTAAAAGGAGCTGTTAACTTGAAAGCTACCGCTTCATGACATCACAAGGTGGAACAGAGCATTTTGAGCTTTGGAGATGTCGACTAATGTGTGAATGAAACCAAACACAACTCCAGGTATGTTTTTGAGGAGGTAACTGCATTAGAACATGGCTTACAGCTCACAAGAGTCAATTTTGTGTAAATATAGGACGTTTAAGCACTGATGACACCCCCTGAAGCCATGGATCCAAAAAGCAGTTTTTACAATGACGGCAAAAGTACAGAAGAAAATCAAAAATTTAATTGAACTGCAGAATTTAGTACGAATTATGTCGAAATGTTGTCTTGTCCAGTTCTCATGTATAAAATGTGCTCACCCCTAGTAGAAAATGTATTCAGTATGTTGAGTTTTGAAATGTAAGTCTCATTAAAACATGATGAGCAAAGGATGAACCAGAAGCTGTGAGCCAGACTAATGTGGATAAGTTCGTCTTTTTGTTATTTTGATTCAAGGCTAAGCTCCATCCATCAGGTTCCACGGTGAATGAACCCCATGTTATGGAGCAAAAATGACTGAAGCTAAACGATGAACAAGAAGGCTGAAGTTGAGATTCTAAGCAAAACTAAGATTTTTTTCCCGATAGAAATATTTTAAATCAGACCTATTCTGCAAGAAGGACTTTTCAGAGCTTTTAACCATGTTATAGTTTTCTTCTCATTTACCCTCTCGAAGTTTTTTCTGGAGTGATTCATGTTTGAGTAATCTTTAATCGCTTATTTTCAAGACGCCATTTTGCCGATCAAACCCCGTTTTCACCTCCACCGGTACACGCCCACTGTGACATACGCACTTTTATTTTCTTAATCGCCGATACTCGTAGGATTCGGCAACGTTGCTTATTCATTTTGGTACAAATGAAAAAAAATGGGCTGAACGCTAGTGTGATGTGCAGCTATCCATAATGACATTTACGGCGACGTTAGCTCCCACTGGGCACCGCAGTTTTCCAACATGGAAGTCAGACGTTAGCTCCACTGGGCACCGCAGTTTTCCAACATGGAAGTCAGCGGATTTGTTTCTTTTATTAAGTCGTTTTAGATGAATATTGTGATTTAAAATTATAACATAATGGTCCACGAATGTCAGAGATTAGAACTATAGAGCATCTTTATATATGGGAAGAGACAGGTTTATTTTGTCTGTTGTCAAGTGCGTCTCCCCTGACAAGAAAAACTACATTTGCTGAGACCCTACAGATTTTACCCATAATGCATTGTCAAATATGTCTCCCATCTATTCACTTTTGTCGGGAATAGTTGATCTTTAACGTCAGCTGTTTGAATGGCCGTCTCAAAGCCCAACTGTGCGTCATGCCATTTCCTTTGGCTTGTGGCTTATTTTGCAGTTTCAAGTCAAAGAAACGAATGTGCGTCTCTCAGGCGTCATCAAGGGAGACTGCGTTCTAACGGCACAGAATCCACACAACCCCCTCGCATAGTTTAGTTCAGAAGGTCTCCGTATATTCAGAAATTACCTTCAACTTTCAGATGTCTGTCATGAATGCCTTGGTTTTCTCAAGAAATGTTCAACTTTCAGCCTTGGAGTTCGAGATTGAGTTGTCACATTGTAATAAATTCAAAATATATTCACAAGTTTACCTTCACTCGCGAGTATTCTGACCTTTGCAGACATCGCTCAAAAATGGCACTTTTGCAGCTTTCTGACCAACTATAATAATGTGGTACTTATTAAAGCGGACCTATTGTGCTTGTGTCTGCTCTACAGTTCTGATCTCTGACACCTGTGGATCATCATGTTATAATTTGAACATTTTAAATCACAGTATTCATCTAAAACAACTTAATAAAAGAAACGGGTCCGCTGACTTCTGCGTTAAACTGCAGCGTCCAGTGGGAGCTGATGTCGCCGTAAACGTCATCGCAACAAAGAGCTGTGTAGCTGTCGGCGCCCCCTATGGACAGCTGCACATCACACTAGCGAGCAGCGGATTTTTAAGAATTTGTACCAAAATGACTACGAGACGCTGCCGAATCCTACAAGTATCACCGATTACGAAAATAAAACTGAAGAACGAAGCGCGTACGTCACAGTGGGCGTGTACGTCACAGTGGGGCGTGTACAGTGGAGGTGAAAACAGTGGTAGATCGACAAAATGGCGTCTTTAAAACAATCAAAGATTACTCAAACATGAATCACTCTAAAAACAACTTCAAGAGGATAAACAAGACGGAAACAACTATAACATGGTTTAAAGCTCTGAAAAGTCAATTTTGTAGAATCGGTCTGATTTAAACTCATCCTTATCCTGATGCGTGTGTATTTCCCCGTTTCCTCATGACATAAATTGCACTTTCTATTGTCCCGTGAGTGTGACCTGTGTCGACAGCAGTACGACGACGTCAGTGTCAAATGCCAATCAATGAGCTTAAGACGTTTGAACTGCTCGGGTTCATTTTGGCCCTGGGAAAGTCACCTGCGTCTATTCTAAGACGGGCCTTTCAATCGATCCTTCGCTGTTTTAAACCTCTTCCACTCCAAGGGTCCTTAACTGGCCTTTTCGGGCTCCTGTGTCACTGCCTGTCCTCAAATCGCCCTCCTAAACCCACTCGCACCCCATAATACACCATTATACACTGTTTGGTGAGTAGGACTGTTGTAATGCTTTCTATGAATTTGTGGGATTTTGTACTTGAGAAACGGCATGAAAAATTAATCCATCCAATTTGATATAACTTGCAAATGTTATTCCAGCTCCCGAGGATGAGTATGATTATTTTAAAGGGTTCTGCAATGCAAATACCAGGCAGACACTTTCTAAAAAGAGTCATTGGAAGTTTAATGATATATTTTTTCTGTTTTTGGTGTTTTATGTTTACTACTACCACAACATAAAATGCACTTTATTTAATGTTCAAGTAAGTGGAAATGGAAAAATAGAAATGGAGATGTGTGTGTATATTTTTTTTGAATACACAGTTCTCCACTTTATAAAGATCTGAGTCTGGTCTGTCTCAGTTCAGATTGGCGTCTTTGACAAAACAAATATGGCTGCTTACAAGGAAAAATATACAGGGTGTCCATAAAGTCTCTTTACAATTAATAAAATGTATCACAAAGGCAGTTGATCAAATATCTTAATCAGATTTGTTCTGCTGTACTTGTGGTGTCCAAAGTGTTTGACTTCATTTAATACACCATTATATGGGCTCCATTAGTGGCACGAAATACATCAAGATGGGACTGGATTTCTTGCCATGTTCACTGTAGCAGAGCCTCATCAGTGGTTCAGTTACATCTGTATCTTTTGCTTTAGTTCAGTAATGTCCCGTATACATATTTTTAACACAGCCCCATAGAAACAAATCCAGAGATTGGTCCATCCCTTCCAATCCAACAGTCTGCAAATGTATGTTTGAGGAACTCACGAAAATTGCAATGTGATAAAAACTTTTATAACCACTGAGTACAACAGAACAAATCTAATATATCTTAACAATTGCCTTTGTAATAAAATTTAAAAGTTTTAAAGAGACTTTATGGACACCCTGTATATATCATGGGGGGGTGAAAAACATGGTGGATTTCTGCAGAATCAATGAGCAAAGCACTAAACTGTTAATCTTAAGTGAGAGAAATTTGATTTTGTTCAAAACGATGGCTGACCAATGAGCTTCTTTGTTTAGTTAAAAAAAAATTAAAAAGTTTGTAAAATTTCAAATTTTTTTTCAAACATTGTAATACCAAGAAAAACACTCCATTTTCTATAGCACCAGGACGGATTTCAGATTGATGTTCATCGTGTGGAGTTAATATGATTCAGCGAGATTCAGGAGCAGGACCCCGCCGCCTCCTGCTCCTCTCCAGCGAACCACAGCTCACCTCAACCACACCTCTAATTACCCAGAAGCCCTGTTTACACAAGCCTATCCCGGCAACACTCGACCCCTCCCCCCAACCCGTGTCTCTTGTTCATCTTTCTGCCCGAAGACCAACGCCATCTACCAGCCATCAGTTATTTTGATGAGAACTGTAAAACTATTCAGGCAAGACCCAACTTTGCCCCGTTTACGTTTGCATTTATACCTTCTCAAATGAGTATCTAGTTTGGATATCGATTAGTATGTGGGTCTTTGAATTCTTTGACAATTCTAATCCCAACAGCGTTATGAGCACCTTTTCTCCAGTAAAATACAGTTTTCCTGATGTGTGTGTGAAGCCCGTCCCCTCAGCCGTGTTTTATGTGTCTGTTTGATGGAGGCTCTGAGTTGTAAAGATGTGGCCTGCAGCTCTCCGTGCACTATAGAGGCACATGCATTATTCCACACACACATTCATACAAAGGCAATGTGTGTGAAGTGTCTTGCCCAAGGACACCCCACACACACACACACACTTGGAGTTCTGTGAAGAGGCGGACACAGACTCGGCTAAAGTCAGGACTGAGAGAGGCAGAGGAGAGAGTCAAAGTCCCCTTGACATTTCCTGTTTGAATCTATTTTTTTCTATCTCAGGTGTTCTTCAGGCGTCTGCAGGATCACAGCAGCTTTTGTCTCATTCAAATGAGAAAGGGCTGAATTTTGTAGTTTTATTTCTTGCGTTTGGTCTCTGTTAGATCCTGGTTCAGTCCTGGTTTAGTCCTGGTTTACTCCTCATTCAGTCTTGGTTTAGTCCTCATTCTGTAGTGG
>KN481686.1:71190-81664 GCA_000787095.1 Periophthalmodon schlosseri
TGGTTTAGTCCTGGTTTAGTCCTGGTTCAGTCCTGGTTCAGTCCTGGTTCAGTCCTGGTTTAGTATTGGCTAAGATAAAGTCCACAGTTCCTCTTGACATTTAGACGTTAGTGTTTTTCTTGGTGTGTTCTCATTCTCCAGACTCCCTCTAGATCAGAGTGGCTTTGTGAACCACATTAAAGGAGCATTTACTAAAACCCTGGCTGTGATAGAGACACTGGAAACTCACAAGCTTCTTTCCAACAAAAGTTTGGCTGCATCATGAAAAACATACACACCAGAATGAACACACATGGGACTGTTTAACGACGCCAACGTGGTCTGATTTACAACACACTTTTTCAAACAGGTTACGATCTTCAAGTTACAGGTCAGAACTGTGGAGAAGCGAGCCTATTCACAATAAGAACGTTTAAGTTGTTTTTTTCTTTTACTATAAACAGATGTGCAAGATGGATAAATTAAATGCCATACCATGGGATTTACAGGCAAAGAAGTAACATCTCCGTGGTGATGTAACTTTGGCAAAAGTTGTGACAAAATGTAAAACGCCATATGTCTGTTTAGTCCTGGTTTGGTGCTGGTTTGGTGCTGGTTTGGTGCTGGTTTAGTGCTGGGTTGGTGCTGGTTCAGTCCTGGTTTGATGCTGGTTTAGTCCTGGTTTAGTCCTGGTTTAGTCCTGGTTCGGTGCTGGTTTAGTCCCTTAATATAACCTTGGCTTATTTTTGGTTTAGATCTGGTTTTGTCCTCATCTAGAGAAATGAGTACATGGGGTCTGGTTTAGTGTTGTTGTAGTGATGATATAATCTTGGTCTAGTCCCGGTTTATTAACCTTGGTATTTTATATTTTGTCCCAACTTTTTTTTTACCATTTTGGATGATTGAAGAGAGGGTGTTTTTTCTTTCCCATTGCACCAGTCCTTAGAAAACTGTATCCAGTCTAACATTTTTAAAAGCCTGGTTACACAATATAATGTTAGCCCTCGCGAGCTTATTAGCGCAATGCAGCGGGCTTCAGGAGGAGTGAATGGGTTGGTGTCTGGGTCTGATAGTGTTGACAGGAGCAGACATCAGTGCAGCTCTTTCTCTCCATCTCCTGCTCTATCGCTCCATCACTACTCCTTATCACCGCTCCTCCGACAGCTCCCTTATCTCCCGCGTTCTCATTACAATATGTCGCCCCTTCAGTTTACATCGCCTTAAGTAATCCTTTTTAGTTCTTTTTATCTTGACTTCTGTGGAGAATATTTTGTTTGTTCAACTCCAATGCTTTTAAGTCCATGTCACCGTTATAATAATTTGGTGTAAAAATGCAAACACTGTTATCACTGTTGTCCTAAATACAAACGAGAGGTTTTCCAGTCATTCAGAAGTTACAAAATGCTTTTGAGAATTCAGATGGTTTCCAGTAAAAGCGAATTTGAACTTACGAGATTTGTTCTTTTGAGGCTTCCATAGACAGATGTCTGAAAGGAATACAGGCAATATTCAGAGCAGACGTTCACTTGGAATTAGAAAATGGGGCTGTGTTCTACCCATAGGCTGTATAAAGAAGTGACTAAGTGAGTGTGACGTCACCCACAGCGTTCGGCTCCAGTCAAATGAAGCTCATCGAGGCTAGAGCAGTTATAGGGGCCAACTGGGAGTTGAGTTGCATATTTGGGATTCCGACCACGAGTATGAAAGCAACCAAAGAGCCAGTCTTCCAACACTGTCAATCAAACCTGTCTGGTATTAATGTTCATATCTTGATTTACAAGCAAAATGGCGAAATAAAAACACCAGGATCATGTAGAGCGGGTTGATATGAACATTTTAAGACCAAAATGACGAGCCTGACAGCAGCAGTTGGAGAGAGCAATTCAATAGAAAGTGAATTGAAGCTGGAAACGTGCCCATGCTCACTTCCTATTTGATACACGGCGGCTAGCAGGTTAGCTATGTCCATTTATATATACAGTCTATGGTTCTAGCTGTGTTACCAAAAGACACAATTGCCGTATCTCACAATGATGTTGTTGGTTATAATTTCCTAGAACAGCGTTTCTCAAACTGTGGTACATTTACTACTGGTTGCAGGGTTATTGTATGTTTAATTTAGAGACTAATGTGCTTAGTTTTGTCCAGTTTTTGTTTCTTTTAAGTCGTTTTAGATCCATATTATGATTTAAAATGTCCAACATAATGGTCCACAAGTGTCATAGATTATAACTATGCAGCAGACTTCGCTATGGCAACCTTAAAGTAATTGATGAAAAGTGTATATATACAGCCCTTATTAACTTCTTTCAGACCTGCCATATTTCTCATCGTTTTTTCTCATTCTTTGTCTCTCCCCTCAAAACCCCCATAATAAGCCCAGATCCCGCTGTTCCAGTCTCCTCTTCATGTTCTTATTACGCAGCCCTTCGTCTCCTCCGCTCCCTTCGTCTTCACTCTCTCTCTCCCCCCTGCGAGGCTCTGTGCTCCTGCTCTATTCAGTGGACACCCCCAGACCCTGGCTAACCCATGTCGCGCTGCGGGAAAGCTAAAGCTGCCCTCAGATATGAAAGACCACCCTCCAGGGAGCTCCAGTCTCCATTTAAATATCAGAAAAAGGGGATTTCAGTATAATCAGCTAATCCAGTGCTTTTCATGCTGTGGGAGGGGGAACACAAGAGGTACAGTGATTACCTGTATTGTACCTGTAGGGTCATGGTATACGGGGCTTGTCCTAGATTAAAGCAGGTTCTGAGTTCGCTTTAGACCGGCTTTAGTCCTGTTTTCATTGTTGTTTATCGGGGTTTTACATAATCCACAGATGTATTCATTTTTGTTTTGATCTGACTTGATTTTTTTTATGTCTGAATAGCCCTTTTTGAATCCGTATTTACCTTGAAAAAATCTTAATCTTACTAAACCGCTGCTGTTTTTGTACTTGTAAAAACCCATTGTGGGACATAAAATGATTTTCTTGTTTAGTTTGTACCATAGCCTGTATAAAGATGTGGACTAAGTGTGACGCCACCCACAGTGTTCGGCTCCAGTCAAATGAAGCTCATCGAGGCTAGAGCAGTTATAGCAATTTGGAGCCGAGTTCCATATTTGGAATTCCGACCGCGAATATCATAGCAACCAAAGAGCCAATCCGGAGCGAGGCTGTTGAAGGTAATGCTCCTTCCCGCCTGCACCACTGGTTTAGCAGGGAGCGGCAATCCGGAGGAGGCTGTTGAAGGTAATGCTCCTTCCCGCCTGCACCACTGGTTTAGCAGGGAGCGGGCGCTTAGCAACACTGTCAATCAAACCTGTTACTAACGCTAGTGCGAATGACCTCAGGAAAACAAGGCGCCTGATTTGTCTGTTATTAATGTTCATATCTTGATTTACGGACACAATAGCAAAACAAAAAAAAAACAGAATCATGTATAGCGGGTTAATACGAACATTTTAAGACCAAAATGACAAATCTGACAGCAGCAGTTACAGAGAGAGGGGCCACAGTTTTTCAATAGAAAGTGAATTGGTGCTAGAGTCGATGGAGCCGGAAGCGTGCCCATGGTCACTTCCTGTGGCTAGGGCGTTAGCTATGTCCATTTATATTTACAGTCTATGATTTAGACCTATTTTAGACATGATGGTGTAGTACTTGTTTTCCCTTCTGTGGTTTGGTTTAGTTCCTGTGTGTGTTAGTTCTGCTTTAATCCTGATTTAGACCTGATTTAACCCAAAAATCCCTCCTCTAGTCTCATCCATTGTGTTTTGTCTATCTGTCATCTCCATTCTCTCCTGTCTTTCTGTTTTTCATTTACTGGGGCACATTTGCATCACATTGAAAATAATACCAGGATTTACGGTTTGAATTTCCTCCTTAGAATATAGTGTGAGACTGTGAGAGCCCGAGGCCTAATTAGAAGCATTGGGTCTGACTCTCTCCACATATCACTGTAAACCTCAGCATTTGTAGCACCTCTGTGGAGTCCCCATGGCTGTCGTGCGTTTCCCCGTTGTCATAAACCACGCTTACATAATAACAAGCCTACTGAATATTTTTACTAGCACTGTATCTGAAATCGTGTACACAACAAAGTATACAGCACGAATGAAGTACAAAGGTAAAAACACTTGTCATGTTGTCGCAATACTAAAACGTAAAACTTGATTTCAGTACGAACGAATAGACTCGATACCGATACCACAATAATAATAAGAAAAATCTTTCTTCAAAATATAATTCTAAAGCTATTCTCGCTTGCTCAAATGAGTATCTAGTTTCGACACTAGTTTTAGTATTGATTAGTATCCGATTTTCGATATTTTTGAGTTCTTGCAAACTACATAAAGTTGATGGATTTTACAGACTGATATTTATTCTGTAAAATTAATTGTAAAGTTGCTTATATATAAAAGAAATACATTTTACCATGGTTACCCTTTCTGACAAAAAGTTCTCGTTTGTCGAATTTTCATAGATAACTTACATTTTGAGGAGCAGATGTTCACTTGCTGCAGTATTCCCTGATTGCCCAGCCCTAGTTAGTAGTAATCAGTCAAATTTTAATCAAGATCAAGATTTGGTTATGTGTAATGGTCTGTGATGCTTTGAAATGCCTTCATATGCCTTTATTCAAGAGGGTTACAGCCATTATTATTACTTGACCACTCTGAGGCGCTAGTGAGCAGTCCAAACTGTCAGGGATGAAAAGAAACTAAACCTTGGTCTGAAAAAATCTATTAAAATAAGGTCTACGCTAGTGATGTGACGTTGGTGAGCGAGTCGGCTCTTTTGAACGAGTCGGCTCTTTTGAACGGTTCTGTAACGTGAACGATTGGAACCAGATCTCATTTTTTAAAAGAACCAAATCTTTTTTCTAATTTTTATGCTTTTTTTAAAATCCTGATTAACCCTGAACTACCACAAGAATCATTACAGAAGCCGAGCAGGGAACACAAGTGAAAACTTTTTACACAGAGAAATATATTTGGCATCATAATAACAGTTTGATTTTTAATTATTATTATTATTGTAATCCAATTTTTTAGTTAGATTCTGCATAATTCCAAAGAGTAAACTCACTCCCACTCTCAGTTTGAACCGTTTTAAACACATCTGAGCCTTGGTCAATTCTCTGTGATTAGTTTATTGATAAAATGAGCTCTCACATTGGCTTCTGTCATATAAATAAGTAGTAAAAGAGACAGTCTTTTGAATGGCTCTTTGAAATGAACGGATCCAAAATATTTGGATCCCATAAAAGAGCGGAAAGTCCAAGCACTAGTCTACACCACTCTGGTCAGTAACAGTATGTGTTTTGGAGGAAGAAATTTTTTCATTTCGTTTGTTTAAATTGGACGAGTTACAAGTCTGTCGATAAATAAGAGCAAAAATAATACCATAGGACTCAGCCCAATGAAAAAATTGTTAAATTGTCTTCATCTGTCAGTTATTACAGTGGAGCAGAGTCACTTTATATCAGTACTAATTACCTATGTTTGTTTAATTTGTACCTAAAGCTGAATAAGCTCCATATGTACCAGACTTTTCTTGACTGTCCCTGGAGAACAGCTTCCACCCTCCTCGTGTCACTCCGACGGCTTGTTACTCCCATGTTAACACTGCAGATGACCCCTGCCCAGGTGATAGACCGCTCCATCTCGTGTGCAGGAGATAGACAGCCCCCTCACACAGCTCTGCTCTCGGACCTGCTGAGGTGGTACAACATGTAATTTACAAAGGACCCCCTCTGCCCTTCACAAGGTCGAGCATGGACACCCCCAACGTGAGCAGACTCCTGTATTTGGTATTCCATTACAATCCCTAGAATACTACTACAGTGCTAGTTGCTGCAAATACTGGCTACATATCCCCGATTAAAGCTGTATGTCTTATGTCTTTGAGGATTTTAAAACTGAACTACGCAACTTTTCTGCTAGTCCTCATAGATATGTCATTACTGTCATCATGTTCCACAGTATGGCATTGAACTTATCTTGCATGTATTAAATTACAGATGTTTTTATTGCTCAAAAATACCTTTAAAATGCATTCACTGACTTCTAACGTTGCCTGGTGAGTCCCCTGCTTGTCTCCGTGGGGATAAACAAGTCCAATGCCATACTGAGGTAAATTCTCCCATGAAGACCAACAAGTGGCGGACTCTCTTAGCCAGAAAAATTCCATAGTGCACCTTTAAATCATGTCTTTAGCTTGTTGCCTTGTTTTATAATGGCTGTGTGTTGAGTGGATGCGATACAATTGGTTGAAATTAATTTACATTATAATTTTTCTTGAATATCTTTGAACTGAAGCTAGAAATGAAAGTATATAATTATACATGGGCTACTGGGGCGACAATGGCTCAGTTGGTTGGTAGAGTGTTTGAGTGTGTGTCCTTGGGCAAGACCCTTAACCCACCTCGCCCCCAGTGTCTGCGTACACTGGTGTATGAATGTGTGTGTGAATGGGTGAGCGGTTCCTTGATGTAAAGCGCATTGAGTGACTTGCAGGTGGAAATTGATAGATAAAAACTGACTATTTAGCATTACCATTTACATATAATAAAACCGTTTCTACTTCTGTGTGTGTCATAACTTCATCACTCAATGCAGCTTGATAAAAATCTTTACAAATCCTATCCAGCGCAGTGAAATCTTTACTAACAACATCCAGATGCGATGACGAATCTCATAACGTGGCCAAAAGCGCTGAGGTGCTCCCCTTTTAATCGAATTCCCAATCATCCTATACAAACTCACCATTTTCCTTATCAGACCCCAGTTTGCCCAATATATCCATTACCAACCAAAACTTGAGGAAAATACGAGGAAACATGCCCACCCAAAACGCCCTCCCGTTCTGTCAATTCCGGACGGTTCAATGCGTTTTCAAAGGAAATCCTGACTATTACTCCCAATCGATGCCATGGATTCCTGAAGGCTCAGTGGTGCTGCTCGGGCTTTATGAACCCGCCTCCTGTCTGGGTGCCGAGTCTCAATGATTATCAATTCTTGTAATATCACGCCCCAAGTTGGTAGAATCTGTCGTGTGCAGCGGGGAATAGCAAAGGAAGCATTAGTCAGCGGGATGTAACGGAATAACACAGGCGAAATGAGCTACACGGCGACTACTTTCTTTGAAGATTTCTACAAACGAGAGCGGGACGAGGTTGAATAAATATATCATCATTAACAATATTGTGTTCTGAGTCTTTGCATTTGGTTCACAGCTGAGACTGTTCTGTATGAGGCAGACAAGTTATTCAACCAGTTTACTTGTAATATTGGCCACTATTTATACTGTTATTGCAACTTTATTACTACTGCAGTTACTACAAGAACAATAATGTTTATGTACAGCCATCAGGCTAAAAATCACAAAACAGCTGCAACTACTTTTGTTATTGCTACTACTACTGCTACCACCACCACTACTACTACTGCTACTACTACCATCACTACTACCACTACCACTAGTATTACCACTACAACTACTACTGCTACTACTACTACTCCTACTGCTTCTACTACTACTACTGCCACTCCTACTACTACCACTACTACTGGTACTTGTACTACTAGTACCATATTTTCCAGACTATAAGTCGCACTTTCTTTCATAGTTTGGCCGGGGGTGCGACTTATACTCAGATGCGACTTATATGTGAAATTATTAAAATATATAATTTCACATCTTCATTATTGTCACACTGACAACCGCACGAGGGCGCTCTAGGCTTGTACCAGTATGGCAGCCACGCGGAAGCAGCGCTTCATCTACTTCCTGAGCAGGTGGAGTTGTTCAGAAGCGACACCGAAGATGGAGAATTCAATGGATTTAGTGATTTGGAGTGAGATCGAGAGTAAACTTGTTAGCTTGTTTTTTATGCTTTAGTTATCTGATTAACTGTTAATATCTTACGTAAACATACCAGACACGTATTCAGTTCATTGTATATGTGTTACATTAGCGTGTTGTACTGCTATTCAGCCTGTTGTTCTCTAGTTTACTGTTATTATTATAACTTGCCTTTTAAAGATAAAATGTCTGTTCTTGGTCTTTGATTTTGTAAAATAAATTTCCCCCAAAAATGCGACTAATAGTCCAGTGTGACTTATATATGTTTTTTTCTTCATTATTATGCATTTTTTCGCTGATGCAACTTATACTCCGGAGCGACTTATAGTCCGGAAAATACGGTACTACTACTACTACTACCACATTCATCAGCAATCACTACTGATTAATAATTACTACTACTTTTAAACAATAGCCCAAATACTAGTAAAATCTGAATTTCATTTTCACATTGCCAAAGTGGAGGTATAAACAGTGTCATCCACAGAGTGTTTTTCTCCATCTTTTCTCTGTGGATGCCCATAACCCATAATTCTATCTATAGGCACATGTGCATTTAGTTCCCGCCCTGTGAACTGTTCCATCAGATTACATAATGTGTTGTTGTTATGCACTCCTCAACCCCTCCATTTACCGCCATGCCCTTGAAAGCAAATGATTCCTGTCTGCATTTGTACAGGTACACGCTACAGAAAATCCAATGTTTTGCCCATTATGTGAAGACAATGGGACAGGTTCGCTAGCTGCGGCTCGGGGTTCAAACACAGTGCAGAGAGCGGCTTAGATCACCTCCAGATAAATGTCAAAGCGCTGGAAATGAAGCAAAAATATCCACCTCATGTTACTCCAGAGGCCAAACATGTCTGACGAGGTGTCCCTGTGTTGCTATGACGAATGTTAATGGGATGTACCAATCTGCTCCAGTCCTGTACGAGCGCGTCAGGAATCACACGGCCCCGTATATGTAGGCAGCAATGGCTCACAAGACCAATAATGTGATCTGTGCGAATCTATACATTTCACATGATATTCTAAAATACAGCACAGTTTTAAAGCGTTTATTTCTTTGCTGAAGCAGACTTCCACACACTGTTTATAAAATGACACTTTTTTTTAATTGTAATTCGCTTTTAAAGGAACTGTTGGTAGCTCGTTTTCACACTGCCTCTAGTTAGGTCGACGTAGGCGTGAACCCAACAGTCGCGTTCTGGATAAACAGCCGGTCCGAGATCGCTTGAAACGGGAGAGTCCTTTTAGGTTTAAACCAACTGAGTTTCAGCATTGAAACTGGCAACCCAAATGAGAGACTCGTGTGAGGCTCATTCTGCGTTCTGATTGGATAATCTTGATCATCTTGAACAAAAACACCAAGTTATAACATAAATAAATGGGCCGTCGCATCCAGTGTTTTTGTAATTAAAAATACGTCAGTAAAAACTATCTCTACCTCGTTGGGTCATGTTTATGGAATTGGAAATGTAAAATCGTACATACGTTTCCGTTAATGTTTTTATTTAACAGTGTGTAGATGCTTTGGGAGCGTTTCATCTGTGTCCTAATAAATAAACAAAAACGCTTCAAATATATGAACAAGTTTTCTTTCCACACATTGGCATCACAACAGTAGTGCAGCCGGAACTGAAACACACCAAGAAAAACATCATGGCGATATATCGACACAGCATCCCGGAATACAAATACTTACCCAATAAAATATCTCCATATATACAAGTGTTTGATCACAGCTCTATTTTGGGTCACGAGGAGGGTTAAGTGTCTTGCCCAAGGACACAACGGCAGCATTCATCTGTGGGAGCTGGAGTCGCATCACCAACCTGTGGGTCCGCAGATCTGACCACTCAACCAATGAAGTTTGTGTCGAGAGCGGGATTCGAACCGCCAACCTTCCGATCAGTGGGCAAAAGCTCTACCAACTGAGCCACTGTCGGCCCCCCCTCCGGCTCTATTTACATTGGGCTCATCTGTGGGGAGTTATGAAACGCGAAAATCTACAGAAAGCATTTAAAACCACATCAGGCTCTATTATCTGTGTTTACATTGTCGATGGGAGGCATAATTACACATACGTAGCATTTTAGCTAATAGCTCTCCTAAATCTGCCACGCTGCTATTCAAGTATGAGCTCGCCTAAAATCTTCTCTGATCACCCATTAGAGGTAATCCAGATTTATTCTACTGGCTTACAATGGTACGTGTTGTGAAGTACTCTGTAAAATACACACAGAATAAAAAGGAAATACTGCAGCAGCTACTATAAATATGCTAGTACGACTTCTAACACCACTGCTGTTACTGCTCAGGCTACTAACACAGTACTTCTATACTTTTTAGACAATGTTTCCTGTCTGATTATGTCTATATATCTAAAATTTGACTCAAGCTCTCCATGGGTTTCTGAGTGATAAAAATGAGCATTGTTGCCATAATGATTAACTATTAATTTGAATGAAAAGGACTCAAAATGGCGCCTTTTAAACAGGAAGCTGAAACACATGAATGTGCTTCAGTGTTTTCAGCCATTGTGATCAGATTTGTCTCACCTCACTTTGCCCTGCTACTACTACTACTACTACTACTACTACTACTGCTGCTGCTGCTGCTACTACTGCTACTACTGCTACA